>JBCAUI010145647.1:0-17988 GCA_038406195.1 Haplosyllis anthogorgicola
TTATATCGATATCCCGCTTATATCGATATTTTTTTCCGCGCCAAAAATATCGATATAAGCGGGGAGGAGTGTATATTTTAAAGTAGCCGCCAAGAACCTGAAGTCCCCGCCCAACCATCCAACCCTCTGCGCCTTCCCACCCTCTTCCCCTCCCTCTCTCCCTCTCCAATAAAAGAATTGCCAAGCATGCGTTGTGGCAATGTCTAAATTGCAGAATTATGATTTAAAAAAACTACCCTGCAATAAACAATTCAAAGCACAATATAAGCACATGCACTTAATGGTATTATAATCCCTGTAATTTCAACATTTCAACCTCTTTACCTGAATTCTTTTTACGCAATATTTATGACCAAAAAATGTCCTTTTACAAAAAACTTACACCCATGAGACCAAAATCATCATCTTCTTCCATGGATGTTTTGAGCTTCTTTTTCTGTTTAATTTTGTTTAAAATATCAAAAAGTATAAGTGGCCAGCAAATTGGGATTACCTGGTAATAATTTGTACCTCAGTTTGAATGGTGTTTACCTTAAAGAGCAAACGTGGGCTTACTGCCACCAGAAATTGGCAATCTTTGTGAGACTTATTGCCAAGTTAGCCGTGAAATCATACAATATTTAGGTCTTCGATAAGGAAAATAATCTTCTTTTAGTTAAATTTAAGTTTAATTTTTGTAACTTCTAAACATGACGAAAGAGACAATGTCAATGTTTCATTAAAGTCTCCAACATATTTAAAGATGAACAATTATCAAAATTTAAAGAGTAAATTAAACTACATTCATGAAACTTGAAGGTCTTTTTTACAGTCGTTAATCTGACATGCTATTTCCCCATGTCAGAGTCATGATTCACCAGATTTTTTAAACAAAAGTCGTTTTTCACAAAGGAACATTTCTCTCGACTACAGTGGCAAGAAAAACGTCAGTTGTTTACAATGTTCATATGAGAAAATATAGGTAAATGTTCTACAGGCAGCATGTCTTTTAAACATTGAACTCAATACACTCCTCCCCGGATACGTCGATATCGCTTATATCGATATCCCGCTCATATCGATACAATCTCTTGCAGTCAAATTAAAATTTTTAGATATTTTTTCCGCTTATATCGATATCCCGCTTATATCGATACAATTTTATGCCGCCAAATTTATCGATAGAACCGGAGAGGAGTGTATATGGAGATCTTTAATTGACTGGAGTCAGTGTTTATTTACATTATTTGGACTTTAATAAATCTGAAAAGGACGAAAAACGTCGTTTGCGATGTGAAGTAATAACCAAAATTATTTTGTAATATTTAATCCATGTTATCCGAACCTAAACACTTCTTAACTTTTGTTTACGACTTAAAAATCACCTGTGCAAGGGAATTACTTTTTGATGCTGTTATCTTTCTCTTATATATGTGGCTACAAAGTGTGTTGGTCAGTGTTGAAAAGATGAGGACAACAAAGTCTTTTATTTCACTTGCTGACCCTCTCGACATTTACCATAAGCAAAAAAGTGTGAGGAATGATTGTTAGTTACATGAATGTGATACACAAGACATTCAAACAGACATTCCCGTATACGTGTAAACTTCACTTTTCCCCTTTAAAGCAAATTATCCGAATGTCATAGAAAATAAATAAAATAGTTTTCAGAAAGAATTTACAGGTGTCTAACGGAAAGAAAGATTTTTTACATGCTTTTATGAAATTTAATTTCATTTGCTTCGTATAAAGGCCTGGAAATTTCAAAACTGCACAGAAAACGTAATATTTAGATCTAACACTGAAAAGATTAACATGCTTTGCTATTACACAAATTTTCAAATTGTTGGTATGTTAAAGTTATATACGCCCATTATTGTCAATAGTTAACCTAAAAAACCAATAGCCTATACCAGAACATGATGGTATGAATTTGATTACACTTTACCACCAAACTATTTGTTATGACAGCTAATGCAATGGCAAATACTTCACTTTACTATTGTACTCGGGATAAAGTAGCTTAGGTGACTTTACTATGTTACTGACCAAATAGTAAGGTATAACAGTCACGTGGTGTTTAGAAAACAGTCTTGACTTTGAAAATAAAACTAAGAAAATAAATATATACAGATTTTATTTTTGTCCGCAGATTCATTTCAAATTTGGTCTGATATATCTTAAAACGTACAAAACTTTATTTTCTTAACCTATCGTGTATTCTTAATTTTAACTTACATAAAAATTGTTTACGGCATCATGGCATATTTTTACTTTCAAAAGATACTATTACTTGATTTTTTCTTCGATAAAAATTATATCATCGACTAAATAAACATACCTCGAGAACATCAGCAGAATTTCGCATTCCTCTTCTCGAAGGTAAGGTGTCAGAAGGCATAAATATTTCCCCCATCTTACAGTTTGCGAATTTTTAGCTTCCAAACTAATCCTGCGTGTACAAGTTTATGTTAGGTATTCCAAGTACCTAAGAGAATGTAAGTCTTTATTTGGAACTTTTGAGATTCTGTCTTTTATTTTTTTACTCAGGTTTACACTGCTGTCGTTTCCCTTAAACCATGTGCTATCCTATGTAAAATAACATGAATCTTTTTCATTCATTGATCGATTGAGGATCAATACTTCTCAGTTACCTGCAGATCAAGTGAAGCAAATCTCAGAATTGACGTTTTCAAATCATATCTAATGTAAAACACATTAAAACCTCTATTTGTTTATGTTCACTTGTTTCGCTGCCATTTTAACAGGTCCTTTACACTTGTCTTTAATACTGCGCCAGCAAAAAAAAACTTCATGGCACAAAAGGACATTTCAGTTTCATGGGTTGAAGTTTTGTGATGCTAACTGGGCCACAAAGGTTGAGTGCGCTAGTAGTTTTTCTCCCCCTTTTTGTATGTATTTGGTTAGTTGCTGTCTGACTGCTGCCTTCCTACGTAAGCAAAGTCAGGGCAAAAGATGGGAGTGCACATACACAGAGCATAACGACATGTCTTCATGCTTCATGCAAAAAATGGATATGGATGGTTGATTCCCTTCCAAATTACTTCTATAAATTTCTTATGTGCAATCTATTTAACATTTTTCCCACATCCTACATTAGTGCTTCGGGCTTTTGTTATGTTCCTCAACTATTGAAATCTTGATTATTAGTCAAATGCGTGCACAGTACACATGTGTATAAAATCGCACCACAATTTTTCTCTTCCACTCAGTATCACGCTTTCTTTAATAAAAAATTGTCATCATGATTTACAAGTACTTCGTTCGAAACTTTATACCAAGAGTAAAAACTTATGGAATGTAGAACCTAATCTGACAACAATACAAAAAGTTTGAGCCCATTGTGAAAAAGTTTTGTTTTAAATTGTTAAAATTTCATTAAATTATTCATTTCAGCTGCCTACATGCAATTCTATCAATCACTGAAACAATTAATTCAGTGCATTACGGAGCAATCAATTGCAAATATTACATGTTAAGACTACAGGCTGAAAGCAGTAAATGTTCGACAAGCTTCGGTTATGTTCGTCAGATCTTCGTCGTCGGATCCCCTGAAGTGAGGAGACCCAAAAAATGGTTAAATACTGTCTGACAGATACACGTAACTGGACGACACTTCCTTGCAATGTACAAAACAACTAAAAATTTATCATGAAATAAGGTGCTTAACAGTCTATACTATTTCTGGATACAAAGGGTAAGTAAACATTAAATGTTAATCATTTTGTCCTCTTTAGTATAAACTGCCAGAACAATTTGGCTGCGTGACAATTTAACATATTACAAGATGCCTGTGTTTAAAGGGCGTACAACCAGTAATAGTAATGTTTAGATTTTCAGACATGCATCCATACACATCACTTGAAACATGGCAGTGTAGAATATATTTTCAAGTGCTGTGTGTACATCTTCCTAAAAAGACAAATATTTATCTAAATATTACAAGCTGAAATTTGCAGATAGATCTTTTTCTCAGTAAGTAGCAAATTTACAAGGCAAATTTCAGGGCAAAACAGAGTAAACAGTCGAAGTATATATAAAAGTAACATTATGGATATGCACAATATTCCTACATCTTGCTTCAGATAAGGTATTGTATAACTTTCAGTTCTTAACCAATTATAGATAAATTTGTTAGAGAAATTACATTCCACTTTTCCCGGAAGGGAAGTTTGAGCGAATTATTTATTAGTGGAGATTTTAATGCTTAAATATAGCTGCTTCAAAGGAATTGAAGCATACACCTAATGTGTAGAAACTTGGATGAAATAACTTCCTGTTTTTCATATGTTCATACTTTTCTGGAAATTGTCAATTAAGATTAAACCAAGAACATTTGCAGTAAACATTTCTAAATGATAGAACTGTGCCAATAGTTCAGACATTCGTGATAAACTTGTACAAGAAGTTCGTTCTACCACAGGTTTGACATCTTGTGTTTCCACTCATTTTCTTAACTGGTAACGAAACATGAGTCATCAGACAGAAACGAAATATCTAATAAATTACACCTTACGTTTTATTGTTACAGCCATGATATAACTTGACAAGCAAAAAACATGGCTAAACGTAGTACAAATAAGTTGCTGAACGACGGGCTAGATTGGGATAAGAAGCACACGTATTCTACAGATGATGACAGGTAAGCAGTTATCATTTACGAAACGACGTGAGCGCCTGTATGTGACTTCTATCACATTTCTACAAGTCACAATTATAATAATGAACTCAACAAGATTCCATCTTCGCATAAATTTGTAGAACTGATCATACTTTTTGTTTATTTCACTATCACAATTGGCTCGTCGCACATGACTCTCAAATTAAGCCGCAAACCATATTAGGCTAACTTCATAAAACAGTAAAAAGCGAAGCACACAGGAAAAAATGACTAACATACTGTGCCACATAGAAAAAGATACCTGAATTGGTCTTTTGTTACAAACCGAGTATTCAGAAACTGAACACTAAAATGTGTCTGATACACATTTGCACCAAAATACTTGAACTACTTCAAGTACGTCAATCATTATGTCTTTCTATTAAATACATTGACACTGATAGAAAGTGAAAATTACAATATCAAGTTTCATTGAATTTCTTTAATTCCTCACAGTTTTGTGCGTTTTGCCGAGAAGAATTTTCAGTATGGAATCCCACCTCAGTTCAACAGAAAGAACATCAGACATCCCCTACTTGCGTCCGTACCTGATAATGACAGGCTGGTGAGAAAGCTAGTCCTTAAGTAGTCTACAGTTAACCTAAAAACAGAATATAATTTCTAGTTTAACATGACATAGATGAAGTTACGCTCACACCGACCAGCTGGTTCACGACACAATCATTTTGTGGCTTTAGCCACTGGATTTCCTTTGAACATATTTCCCTATCTGCTACTGCGATTGCAACATTATGTTCATGGGCCCAAGTAGTTAATTCTATATTAAACCGAGCTTCCTTCGCCAACTGACAATTGAAATACAAAAGAAATTGCTATTTCGTTTGATCCGACACACAAAAAGGGGCGAAACCAAGCTTTTTATTGAAGATGTATTCATGTTGTGCAATCAATAAACCCTCTTATTATGATTCAACGCTAAACGTTTATTGTTCATTGCAGATGAACATTGATAATTTATTTCTTTTAAAATTCATTCGTACTTTAGGCTGCATGTGCAATATGGAAAGTGATACTAAGGTTTATGGGTGATCTGCCAGATTACCGAGGTCATGTAACAACAAACCATCAACCGGTAAGTTCTAACGCACTTTGGCTTCTTTAAAACCTCCTTGTGCAATATTACATTGAAATCTCTTCGCATTACAATGTTCACATATACTACGTTTAAAGAATATGGGGTCTGTGATGACTAGACTATATGACCAACTTGGTATCACCGCCTCTGACAGGGACCTTAAACGAAGACACAATATCACAAAGGGCAAGAAGAAGGTATGTATTTTCCATTTCAATCGAATATTAGCAACTTTTCGGCATCGCAGATTAAATGCACGGAAACAATCCAGACGTTGTCTAACCAACTTTTACATTATCATTCATTCTTAAATTTGCCCCTAGCTGCAATGAATACAATTTTTCTCAAGATATTCAATTATATTTTTCTTAGGATGATTCCGAGAAAGAAGATCCAATTGCAAAACTCAAGGCTCTCAGAAAGGGCAAAGGAGGAACCATGAGGCGCCTAAAATCCACATTAACTAGTCGTTTCTACAAAAGGAAGGTTGACATCACCATTTTCAGTACACTGCCATTGGAAGACCAACTGGTGTCACCAATGGAACAACTTCACTTTCTGATTGGCTATGGATTACTCAGGCCCACTTTAAGGTGTGTTAAGAGCAACCAATATTTAACACATACAAAAGTACATAAATTCTTAAAATATAAAAATACCATGTCTAACAGCAATACGTAGTCTAACTCTAAAATGTTTATTAATTCGTTTATCTAGAGATGAGCTCTACTGTCAAGTCTGCAAGCAACTTATCAGAAACCCGTACCAGGACAGTGTCACTAAGGGCTGGTTACTGCTCACCATGTTTACTGGATGCTTTGCCCCAACAAAAGATGTATAATATTAAGTCTAAATTATTAAGAACATAACGTCTTCCACAGAATTAGTAAAAGGAACCAAATTTGTATTAATTTTCATGAATTGTAATTGAAAAGTTTCTCTCTTGGCGAGTTCTTTTGATGCACAAGGAAGTCACTGGCAGATGGTTTTCTACCATCGTGATAAACTTCATCCAGAATAAGCAACATGATATAATCAGTGTTTAATACTGATTCATTACAGATATTGAAACACATAGTAAAGTTTCTCGACGAGGGACCTCCCGTGTACTCCTATGGTTGCAAGAAAAATCTGCAAAGAACCCTAGTGAATGGTGACAGATTTCAACCACCTGCATTCATTGAGCTAGAAGCAGCACTAAATAAGACTCTTATGGAGGTACACAATTATTCTTTTCTCTGGTACATACTTTTTGGTATCTTACTCGTAAAATTTGAAAAATGTTTTGCATCAATTTCTTCTATTTTGTACAGGTCCCAGTGACCCTGATGGATGGTACTTCCCACACGGTGAACATAGATTCGGCCACCAATGCTAAAGAGTTCGCCAATCAGTTGTTTGATTTTATCGGACTTAAGGACAGATTTGGATTTTCGCTTTATATATCTATGTACGATAAGGTTCGTACTGCATATTGCTGTGAAATACCACTTCCTACTTTCTTTTATCAGAGGCTTGCCGTTAAAAACACGTTACCATCTACCCGCAATACTTTAAACAATATTATCAAGGGTTACTCTGTGACCCCTTCGTACGTAAATGGGAAATGGAAATGAGGGGGAGAACACAAGCACAGCGTGAATTTTATTGTTACCTGGCACTCCTAATTTCCTGAGATATTGACCTTCGCCTGTTAAAGAAATTCTCTAATCAATTTGAATGGCAACTTTCAGCCGAATGAGAAAGCAGCATCAAATAAATGCTTGTATCGTCAATGGATTCCACTTCTCTCGGAACACAGTTGAAAAAATACCTTTACGTTGCATCAAAATGTTCTTACATTTTTCTAGGTAGCATCGCTTGGTAACGGAAGTGACCATGTGCTGGATGCAGTCTCTCACTGTGAACAAATACACCAGGAGCTGGCGGGAGTAGAGGGCTCCGCTCCCTGGAGACTGTTTCTGCGCAAAGAAATGTTCTGTCCCTGGGAGAGTGCCGTCCTCGACCCAGTCGCAACTGGACTGGTCTTTGCACAGGTAAATGACAACAAATATATATTTCTGATATTGTAATTGTGGAAAACAAAACATGTCGAAGGTCAGAGCTGCTGAAATATCTGACTTCCCAACATTCTAAAATCCTGCTCCAATGTACAAACTTGACACCGCCGAAATAGGATACAAACATTTCTAAACCAGACAAGAAAGAAATTTGGTCCAATCCACTAAACTATTCACTCCTTGCAGGTCGTGCGAGGCATTATGCTTGGTGAATACTACACAGAAGATGACTCTCAGCTCGCGCAGTTAGCTGCGATGCAATATTACATAGAGTATGGTTCTGAGATCAGTGAGGAAGGACTTACAGTACTTCTTAAGTCATATATTCCTGAAGCAATATTACAGGTACTAACAACTACTTTTCAATCCTTTTCCAGACCTTTTTCAAGCCAATTACTACCGCGAATAGTCCATTAAAACGATAAACATATTTCGTCTTCAAAACTTCAACATCCACTAACATTTTGACCTTAAATACAGTCAAACCTCGTTTATCCGGCCTCATCAATTCCCTCTAAATATTGGCTGGTTTGTGAGATATCCGGATTAACAGTAAAAAAAAAAGAAGGAAAAAAGGACATTTGTTTCCATGAAAACATGGACGAAAAGTGAGGGTTTCCGGATTATAGGGAGCGGATAAACGAGGTCTGACTGTATCTTATAAGTTAACACACGAGATATCAAAGTACCACGTTTCTTTTTTTCTACAGCCTGACAACATAGAGAGTGTGAGGAAATGGAGAAAGCTGATAGTAAAATCCCACAACAAACAGTTTGGCGAACCAGGAGACGACAAAACTAAACCACCGCCTGAGAAGGTATAAGATATAAATAAATTATGAGGTAAACTGAATGGGACCAACAATAAATACTCCTTCTTTCTTTTAACGTATCAAGATGACTAGACGTCTATCGCTTCGCAATTCCAGTTTGGTCAACACAAATAAAAAGTTTAACGTCATGAAACATTATGTTTTATCCTGTGACAGTATAGTGCAAAAACTGAAAAGACTTTTCATCTGTTTTGCATGCCGATAACTTCGCTATCTAATATTGCAGTCATTCAATACGCAATCTTCCATTATTTGATCAGGTCAAACAGGAATTGGTATACGTCGCCAAAACTAGATGGGCTATGGCATTTTCTCGCTACTACGATGTGACCAAGTTAGAAGGACCCGACTGGACTCATGCGGAATTAAACATAGCTGTCAACTGGACCGGAATATTCGTCCTCTCGAACGGCGACATCCAATACGAGATATCCTACCCTGAAATTGTTCGCGTCACCGATGCGTAAGTACACAACTCAAATGAATCTAATAACTTACAGTAATTGTTCGGTTTACTGTTCGACCAGGATTTTTCTTCTTGCATCCATGCCTACCTACATGTAATCGTAAAAAGTAATTTAATGTTCACCATGAAGTACAAATGATAAACAATGCTGAACATTTCAGGATGTCAACTAATGCAACCGCCCCTGGACAGATTGTGACAATTTTACTAGTAAACGGCGCTGCACTGAAGTTCTCTTCGCCTGACGGAGACGACCTGCGGCATCTCATCGAATTTATGATGGACGGTCTGAAGCAAAGATCTGTGTATGCCATTGCATCCGAAACCGTAAACGGTAAGGATCCTTTTTAATTATGTCAATATAGCTCGAGTTCATTTATGTCTGAATGCATCATTGTTAATAAAATATAGCCGACTACACTTCAATATGACAAAATGCTCATCTCAAATGATTTAGAATTATCCTAAACCTCCGTTAGTGACCATGAATATTTGATGTTCCCCAGGCTCTGGTGGAGATCTGGGCACCCAGGAGGGAGACATGATTTTCCTTGCGGAACAGGCAGGCGTGGGAGCCATGCTTCAGAAAACTTGCATGGGCAGGAACGACCGAACAGGCAAAGCCGGTAGTGTGCAATCTGATTCTCTTTACATTCTGCCTACCATTACTAAACCCAGTGAGGATGTTCTGGTAAGTATTGTCTTGTTTTTATTTCGCTTCGATTTTCACAATATTCCATTCAATCCTACACATACTTCCTCCATATTGAGCTTAATTAAAAAGAAAAAGAATTCCTTTCACATCCTAACACTCTTAACTCGTACATGATCCTATTTTTTTTTCAGAAACTCTTTCAAAGAACAAAAGTAAAGTTAAAGCCAACATCACGTTAGACTTACTATGATGATGCATTAAAGTTAAGTCCGGATGGAAATTAGCTGTTCTCGGTGTATTTAGTGCCACTGCAATAGAAGACGGAACCTCTCAAGCACTTAAAATTACAAAATGCCTCACTAGTGAGACTAACCAGACAATACCCATGTAAAGCATGATGACAATGCCTACATATACATGTACTACTACTACTACTACTACTACTACAAGCAACCGTTGTATATTGACCGGTACTTGCAGAAAACCTTATACATGATGTACAAAAATACTGTGAAGTAGAATAAGGCGTCAACTGATGCTGAATGCCATTTTAATGCCATGTAAGATGAGCAAGCATGAAGATTGTAAAGTCAAATTAGATTACGTATATACACTCCTCCCCGGATATATCGATATCGCTTATATCGATACTTTTTTTCCACACCAAATTAGATCTAATTAGATTAATTGTTCCGCTTATATCGATATCCCGCTTATATCGATACTTTTTTCCACAACAAATTAATAGACCTTCACATTAATTGTTCCGCTTATATCGATATCCTGCTTATATCGATGCTATTTCCCCGCACCAAAAATATCGATATATCCAGGGACAACTGTACGTATCGCTGATATCTAGCCTTTATGCACTGCTACGGGCTTTCAAGTTGTAATTTAGCCTCTTATTGTGAGATTGTTTTAACTTTGCAAGTCAGATTCTTTGGTTTACCTAACACTTGATTCTGAATTCTCGCCCCATCCCTTGCCCAGTAGGAACCAAAGTGAGGTTTGAAATTTGTCACACGATACATACCTTGTCCAGTTAGCTGCAAACATCGTAGTATTTATGTACTTGCAATTCTGACACCATATGCCTTAAATTAGTTAATATTACAGAAATAAATGCTGTTTTCCGCGATTTATCTAATTATACAGGGTATACATTTTTATATATTTGTAGAATAGTTTAACTGACATGGCTGAAATCCTCTGTTAGATTTATTATACTCTATCTTTTAAAATAAAATCAAAGTATCTGAAATAGTAGTATATTCATCACATCTGCAGTTACGAGACAGGTGGTCCTAAAACACATGTTCATAAAGGAAGGACGAAACTCGAAATAAAGGAGTCGTAAAAGGCAGGTTTTACTGTAAATTATTATATTCTGGATAATTGGAAAGCAGGGTAAATTAGAAAATATTGCATACTTTTGATGTGATGAATTTACTATGAATTAGATGCCTGAAATAAAAATTAGATTTTTTTTAATATTGGAATTTTAATACGACTTAACGTACAGCTTAACATTTTATCTAAATACACGTTCATAAAATACAGAAAAATACGTTTCATACAGACTTTCATCATACAGACTGTTCTCACGGTACACTGTAATTTGTTGCAATATTTATGCATACTACAGACAGACCCCTCGTTCCGAGAGTATTCCTGTTTCGTTTACTCGACCACCCTGTTTGCTTTAGAATACTAATCTCGGTGGTGTATGCCAAGTAAATGTTGTAAACATAGGATGTGGGAGTGTTAGGCCCGTTAGTGGTGTTAGGTTCAAAGCTACAAATAATAGTATAGATATGTTAAGACAGAGACCTCGATCACATACCCTGATAAATGCCAAACAGTACTTATAGTTATTCTTTCAAAATCACATTTCGCGATCTTTTACATTTGCTGGGCACTTGGATCCATCATATGATAACTCTTTGTCATGGAGAGCGTATCACCACTTCCAAGACAAATGTAATGGTGGTTGCACAGTGAAACGTTCTAATGATGGACATTTCTACTACCCAGCTAAGTCTTACGAGGACTATTAACAAAATAGCCAGTAAATGAAAGGCAGAAAAACGACGGAAAATTAAATTAAGGAAACATGAATGTTACACTTTGAAACATGGTAACCTCTTTACCAACTATCCAGAGGAATGTTAATCTTTTCTTTGGTTTACAGCGACTTAAATAGGCAAACATATAATACAGAAATGTAGGTACATATGGACGTACATTTCTACTGCCTCTTCATTTGGTACTTTAAAAAAAATAAATGCACAGATGACAAGAACAATAATACCACTGAACAATAAGAATGGCATATCACAAATGATGACGACTGCACTAGCTTGTAACAAAATGAGCAAATGACATGGTAAGGCTAGTATGCAGACTATCGCGAGCACAGACTTATGAGGAACCAGTGAGGTTTTAGCGCAGCCAACCACTAGATTCCAGCCTAGCTATGTGTATATAAAATGACAGTAGTGATCTAACTATAAGCAGTCAGCAATAGATACACATACAGTCCAGACATGACGATTTTTGTAGTTCGAGAAGATACAAATCTCGTTTCAGGCCATTGGCTAACTGAAAAAAAATTCCTGAATAGCTACAATTTTTTTTTACATGGAAACAATTTTGAAAAGTAATTTTCTGAATTGATATGGCTGAAATATATGGCTGAAATATAACAATCAGCAGCCAAAGGGAGCGATACCAAAAGAAATTTTCAGATACCGGGCGGCATTAAATATAACTCTGCACTTAAAAACGACCAAAGGTACAAAAATGTAAGTAATGAAAATACACTTTGATTCTAAGCAATGAACTGTGTATCAAGGCAAAGAAAATGACCTAAAAGCGTAAATATCAAAGATTTTTTTCATCCTCATTATAATATTCCACTGTTTCTTTGTGTGCCTTGCTGTTTACGTGTGCTCTAAATGGTTGTGGCCCATTTAACTGTTTATCACATATTTTACAATAAAATTCCTTCAATTTCAATTGCTTTATTTCCTCGTGCTCGTAAGTAGAAACGTATTTCTTGTAGTATTTCTTCTCTGAAAAACGAAAAATTATATTTCTCATAATACAATTATATTCCTAATTGTTTGAAACATTGACCGAGCATTTTATTTAATTTCAGTAAATTTAATTTTACATTTCAAAACATATCTGCACGCTACATATCTTTGAACTACCCAAATAATCACAATTTCATTTGGGCCACAATATTTCACACTTAAGGCCTCTTCAAATATTCATTACACCTAAATTGTATACCAAAAGGTGACATACAAATTGCTCGTAAAAATGAATATCAAGAAAATATTGCAAATTTAACATTCATACCAACTGAATTCTCCCCTTCCTCGATTCCGTCCTTTTGAGACTCCAGCCAGGGCAAAGATTTTGGTTTTGCTATACTTTCATAGTCCTATTTGTAAAGACACAACGGCAAGCAGGATATTAAAAATGTTTACCGAGAAATGGGTCGTAAATGTTATTGCTGTAACTTTTTACATTGCTGTATGTACTTGAAAATATTCTTAAAATACAATAAAATATGAAAAGAAGAAGTCACAGTTAAATTTGTACTCTCATTACTTTAAACTTACCACAAGGTATGAAGCTGGCACATAGCCGATCTGTCCTAGTTTATCCTCCACTAGCCACCAATTGTCATCATACTGTTCCAGAAACTTTAGTTGGTCTCCCTGTACCATAATCAACTCCGTACCAAGTGGACTTTTGGCATTCGCTGATGATGAAAATAGGATACATCTGCTTATCTGTTGCAATAAATCACCCAGGCGATTTTATCTCATACAATCACTAATACTAGTTCTTACGTGTGATAATGTCCTGACGTTGAATTTTTATAAATGACATAAGCACTTAGATTTTGTAGGACTGTAACATATGATCTTACCTTTGTAAGAGTTTTTGGCTATAAACATTGTGTCCTTTTTAACTGGAAATGTAGAAAAATTAAAAAATATAAACTTTTAACCCAATACAATTAAGTTTGTGAGAAACTTTTTTTTTAATGATGACAGATTCACTGATCAACCTACCGGGATCTTGCATGGGTTGGGGTGCAACTCTCTCCACTGGTTTACTACTTTGTGTCTCACTATTTTTAACTGGAACATCCACAGCCACTTTCTCTGTTACTAACGATTTATCTGTAATAAGAATTTAGAAATAACATTTTTGTAATTAAAAGGCAGCGGTTTTTTTTCAATTTCCTTGAAGTATGCCATTACATACTTTCAAATAGTCCTCCTATCCTATTTACATGTTTATCACCTGTTTAGTGCATTTTCAATGGGAAGGATAAATGTAAAACGAACAGAAAGTATTCACCAGATGAGGTCACACCAAAAGGCATTCTAGGAATTTCCCATGTTTTAAGTCCAAATATGCCTCTGGAGGAACCTTGAAATTTTCCAGGTGCCATCACGAGGAGTGACCTGAAACAAATTTATAAATAAAAGTTAGTAGTGCAAATATTAGAATTTATAATAAACACGTACGTACCATGTTTGTTTGACTTAAGTGCTTTGCTCAACTTAAGTATCTCTGTCCTAAACTGCTCGCGTTTTGATGGCCAACATACCTACAAGTTCCTGTAAGTAGGGAAGGCATAATAACTCAGACCGACACTGTAACACCTGATAGTTGGTGTGCCTAGGATGGTGGTCGATCTGGGTCGAGTAAACAGCAGATCTGGAATACTGCTTGAAACTTACACACATTTTTTTCTTGTTTTAATTTTGATAGAACCTTGGAATTTAGTTGATTTTTGTTTCACGGGATTAAAAGCATGTGATTTTGGAAAGAAATAAGTTTACATGAAAACCGAGAAAAAATCATATGTGATTGGAATGATAGGATTACAACAACCATTCTGGATACAACAAATATATCCACGACATAAAATGGCTGAAATGGTTTGAAATTATTCTTAAAAGAGACTTTTCAAAGAGGTTAAAGATATCTTTTGGTAAATTGAAAGGCAGTCCTATTCAATGAAGTGGAATGAATCATTTTGCTTTGCTTGTGGGTGTTCCTTGTGATGTCATAGCCAGGCATACCCCTGAAACTTGTGTACATGCACATCCCCAACCTGAATGAATGTGTGTTATTTTTAGTCGGGAGTATCTATATATTTTGTGATATACTATAAGTTTTTGTTTTTTATGGTTCTTACTAACATTAGACATCTCAGAAGAGGTCATTTACAAAATTTCCAATAATTGAAGAAATATCAAAACATATCAAAATGGGAATTAAGACATACACAAAAATAGGACTTGGTGGAGATGAATTTGAGAAAGGGGAACTGAAAGGGATACATGATTTTATATTTTTGATACTGTTTTTTTCTTTGTGATAAGATTTGCTACTAGTTAATTACATGTAAATTAGTTCCATAAAATGCTGTAGTTTTGAGTCAAATTTGGAAAAAAGCAATCAAGGTTTACTTATCTAGAAATGACTTTTACTGATTCACAATGCTTTTCCATGGGCTTGAGGTACTGATTACCTCAGTAAATTAGCTGGTACTCAGAATCTAGGAAGAGTTGAAACAATTCAGCTCAAATATGGCTATTTAGTAATATTTTCTTTCATGTTGACTGCTGTCTGAAGTAATACTGCATGCATTTAAAGTTACCTTAAAGACACTAAGTTGTGAAACCTTCATAGCTTACCAGTAGCTTCACGCATAGCCGGAACTTTAAGAAGTAAAGTAACATCACCACTATCTGTCAGTGCAAATCCAACAATGTAAATACTGCAAATTGAAAATTAACATTTTCACACATGAACTTCTGTTGTTGCAAAATAAGCCCAAGGGACATTTATGTGTAGAAACGTCACCACAGTGCAATGGCAGTATTCTTTTCGTATAGTGGCTGTATTTATGTCTACCAGTACACGGAATTCGTATCAGTTTGTGACAATGGCCCATCAAAAGCGCAGTGTGAAATTCTTGTGTCCACTCTTTTGTTCTAGATGTTTCGAAACTGATACAAATTCCGTGTGCTGTTGGTAGGTTTTGGTCCCATTAGGTACAAAGCATGACATACAAAGCGCGATTTTTTATCTTAAATTATGTGATGGTGTGCTGAACTGCAATGGTAAAGCATAGTAGTTTTCTTCCGTCCACAATTGTGGCATCACCTGACAGGCAATAAATACAAGCTACTCTTCGTGTCCCACTGATGATAGCTAGAATTTACTTAAATGGAAATTCTCTTAATCTGGAAAGTATTTTTTCTCCCATAATTCAATATTGATGTGGTTGCTTAAGTAAAAGTTTGGCACTGGAAGTACTTTTATTCTCCGTGGATACTGTACACTCATGATACCACTTGGACTTCTTGCAGTTGGAAATGATGCAATCATCATCAAATACAGCAAGTTATTGCTATTATAATGGCAGCTTTAGTTTGTGAAAAAAATATTTAAAAAAGGTGATATTACAAGAAAACAGATAAATTCTGAGCTAATGTAAAGTTTGATTACATGGAAGTCCGACAAAGTGGAATTTATTTCAATCCACTCAACTACATTCACTGGATCGAGATTGAATGAAGAAACTTATCGAAATCCTAACATTGGAAATGGCAACTGAACAGATTGTTTCTCGCATTATCTGATACAGGTTATGTGATATTAATGTCAAGGTAAGTTAATGTTAATGATATCGCTAATGTAGAATATAATATCATTAATATTTATTAAAATTAACTGTCATTAATTACATCTCGTGGGTGTTTACATAAAAATTACATCTAGTGTAAATGTATAGTGGATGCTAGAAATATATAATTTGCTGTGAAACTAAGCATTCATTTTCTATGCCGGTTCAATGCGAAAATATTTCATGAGTATCTAAATAGCCATACCCCCTAGAACATTTGGCGACGTTCTTCACGTTTATGTGTGATATATGTTTATGGATTGTATTTTTAGCTCGTATATTGGCAAAGCATGTTTTGTTGCATACAAGTAGCGGCACCTCCTACCTGGTGGGGAATCGCCTAGGGATTTATTCCACCTCAAGGATTAAGATTTTCCTAAATATGGATAAAAGACAAACAGCATGATTTCATTAACATGAAGATTGCTGTGTTCATTGTCTTTGCAAGCTAACAAATTTATATGAACATCTTTTCAAGTGTGTATTCTTAGTTACGGAGACTATGGGTACTGTTCAAACGAGAGAAATTACCCGGGTAGGCCAGGTAAAGAGTCTATCATGCAGGCATACCAGCGAAGGTCTGAGGTCAAGCCATCCAGATGGTCTCACCTGCCACTCTCTCACTAAGGTGGGGAGGGAGGGGGGACTAACTGGAAATCCTAAGGTTTCCTGGCACCACCAATTTAACTTTGAAAAATGTGAACATACATTTCCAAAACTTGGTGTAGGGATACATTAGAATCCCAGGAGCACTGCTTCATAGGTCCCATTCCAGTATGATGCATTTTTACCCCATTTTGGACCACTTTTTTCCCAAGCCTTGATATCTCAGGAACCACTTATCGTAGAGACTCGAAACCATTGCTAAAAGATTTGGCATGCCCCAAAACCTATATGTGGGGGATTTCAAACCATTTCAATGCTTTTTCTCCAGTCAAAATTAAGAGTTTGTTCCAAGGTGTAAAATTGGACTGGCTAAAACAGAAAATGTTAATTTTAACTGGGAAAAAGTGCCCAAAATGGCTTGATATCCCCCGCGTGATAGACTAACAAGATTATTCCAAGATTGCAGCTTTGACTGAAAAATTATTATCCAGAAAATGTTTGCAACAAATGGTTTACCTTGAAAATATGTGGCACGTTGGTTTTTATGTTATAATTTTTTTAAACATTTTTACTCCTAACCGACAATCGTATTTTCTGAAATTTGATGAATACGATTTCATTTCGCTTTTGTGACAGGTAGTCTATCATGATTCGATTGAAATATATTCTTTATGTCTTTTCTTTTTAGCCTTAAATAATTAACCATGTCGTCAAAAGTGATTGATGGTATCTTTTGCAATGACATAAAAAGGTTAATAAATGTCAATCATGATGACGCGCAGGGGCGGATCCAGGATTTCCCGTTGGGGGGGCGCCCGGTGGGCGCCAACCCTATTTTCGCCCAAAATTTAGCAAAAAGTGCATGAAAACGAAGAAAATTTG
>JBCAUI010145758.1:0-17986 GCA_038406195.1 Haplosyllis anthogorgicola
CCTTCTTGGCTGACTGAGTTTTAGCTCTTACAACAGCCCAGTGATCTAGATCACTTTATGCTCCACTTACTCCAAGTGAAAACATTGGTTTCCTTTCAAAATATTTAAGATGGCACCACATCCTAATATTTTCTAATATGATTAGATGGTTCGGTACCGGGTGGGCAATTAATACTGACTGCTCAGCTCAAGGTAATTCTGTCAATTAAGGAAACTTTCAGAGCAGCGTAAAATTCTATCGTTTGAAAATTTCCTCTTGTAAGATGAAAATAATTATTCCTAATTTCAATGGAAGAAACAAAATACGATTATTTTTGAAATTATTTTCTTCAATAGAACATTTTTGGATGCCTTTAGAAATAGAGGCAACAGTTTAACGACCCAAAGTTTATTGATAACTGTTTCAAGTCATCTAGACCATTTTAACTACACTTAGTTCCTCAGAACATACTTAAACCTACTGCCTACCTGTCCTAAAACCTAGTGCGTTCATGATAGCCAGCATTGCTCTGACAGTTCAGTGATTTTTATTCAACTAAACCACCATCGATTTAAACGTTCTATTTGTGTCATGTTTACTTTTTATTTATGCTTCAGGTATAAAACGAGATAACACATCAATGTCAGCCAATTTACAACTGTATGTTTGGATATTCAGCGGAATTGTTCTTCTTAATGTTTACACCGGATTCTTGGTAGCCAGCATAACCACGTACGAAGCTCCACCACCCTTTACGGACTTAAAAACTCTGGTTCAACAAAGTGAATACACATTTGGGATGATGAAAGGGTCTGCATTCTTTAGGTGGATGAATGTAAGTATTTCATGTGCTTTCCATCGCAAAATAATTGTCCATCACAGTTTGAACATTCATGGTAAATTCCGACAGCTAACGAATTATCGAGTCATGTTTACAATTATATCTAAACACCATGCAAGTTTACCAAGCGTAAAAAGTATGTGACTCGGGCTGTTGGTTACCTTCTCGTCACTCACTACTTGTAACTCTTTGTCGCGACTATTCCGGCAACTATTTTACACGAAGGGAACGTACTGGTGCAATACATACCCTGTTAGAATTTCAGACCCCTATTTAAACTCGATATACGGCATTGGCCGATCTAAAAGGGAGCTCCGTGCCCTACCCCAGGAAATCCTGGAACCGCCAGTGATGCAGCCTTTACAGAGGGGTCTGTAACCTCCCAGATAGCGTCTCACTTTTCAGTGAAACCTTTCCTTCTTACCTCACAGAAGCAAATCTGCAATTGCTCAGCACCTATGCTCAACCACTCCAGAAAGACGTCTGAACATGCAACAAGACTGGTGTCTTTTCACAAGCCCGGTTGGTTATCAATAGACAATACGTGTCTTTTTATTAAACAGACATCCAACGATCCAGATATAAAGGCTGTCATGAGTAAGATGTACGAATTTGAGAGAGAGGGAAAGAGGGTTTTCATAAACGACGATTTAGAACGTGAACATCAAATGAGAAATACAAAATATGCAACAATGTTTGACGATGGAAAAGTTATGTCCCTTCGTAGCAGTAAAAATTCCGGGTGCAACATTTACTATTTACCAATACCACTTCGTCCAGCTAACAATGGCATGGCCTTCCAGAAGAATTCCGTCTACAGGGATGTATTTTCAAATGCGTAAGTATGCGTAATTCATTTAATTGCCCTGTAAATATCACAGAAATTATTAAAAAATAAAACAATTTATTGAATTCTCTGCAAAATCTTATTAGCAGAAGATTAACATACACAAGCTATTAGGCTGAACTTTTTTTAATGTAGTGGATTACGTATCAATGAAAAAAAAATTTGAGAGTAGCGGTCGGAATTTTTTTTTACTTTGCTGTACATTTTTGTATTTTTGATTAAAATTCACAAGACCAAAGTACAATTTTTCTGAACAATGTTTGATGGGGTGACAGAAAGTTGTGATTTTGGGTTATTTGTGCTCAGATTCATTTTTATTTTATTTATTTATTTTTAACAATCCTTGATTTATAGGAGCGGCGGGAAACGTAATCCAACAAATAAAAAGTCTGGCCTCGTTAAAATCTACGTGTATGTATTTATTTGGACAGGTTGACCCAACTAACCGAGGCTGGTGTCCTGAACGTTGTCAAAGAGAAACATTTCAATATAGATTTAAGCAAATGTTCAGCTGATAATTTACAAACTGAATCAGTAAAACTACGTGTGAGTATTTTAACAAATATTTTTACAATTAAATAATAACATATGGTGTAAAATCTATAAATGAATAAGATTAGCTTAGTCACGTCAAAACGATTTATTATCTTGTCGATTTGTTTTATAAATATGTAAGCAAAATTTAAGTTATTCCATTACTGCAAATTTATTTTACCATCCACATAAATTTCAAGATAAAAGTGCCTAATATTAATCTTTTGCAGCCAAAGCAAACAATTATGACATAAATTTAACTAAATTCTGTTTGAATAACTATTTTTTTGTCAAGTCCATTAAAAAATTAAATAAGCAAAGCGACAGGATAACATCTCGTTTTGACGTGACTAAGCTATTATGACTTACATTTTATGAAACTCGTAAAATATTTTTTCAAACAAAAATCAAACCTTTTCAAGAATGAGTAAACTCCTAAATAGAAAGATGGAAATCCTTTAATGTGTAAACCTCACACTCAATTTAATGGACGTGCCTATTGTTCTTCTGCAAAAGCTATATATTTCTCCTGTTTTGCAGGACTTTTACGGAGTGTTTCTGGTTTTAACCGTCAGCCTATCGATTGCCACACTTCTTTTAGTTCTGGAATGCATTTCGAAACACTTAACTAAACAGAAGGTAATAAACTTAAGTCGGATTGGCAAACGCAAAAATCTAATGATATATAAAACAAAAACGATACCATTATGTTAAAACGAAACAAGATGAGACATTAAAGATTTTTCTTATGTTCGAGATTATTTTTTGCTGTAATACAAGAATTTCGTAAGTTAACTATGAAACAAATAGAAACCGTCATATCTACATTAGAGAGTAAAAGTGAATAAATATTTCTAAGAATATGAACATTTTTTCTTTTTCATTAAAATTCTGGAAATGAAAGTATTAAAAAAAATCCGAATTCCCCGCCTTGTTACTAATTACAGCATCTGTCGTAAATTTCTAATAACAAGAACACACACTGTGAATACAGCGTCTTTTTAATATTTCATATCGGTAATAGTACTTAATACTTTTACAATAGAAGCAACTATGAATATAATTCATTATTTTGACCTTCTTCGGATTTCAGTGAATGATAAAGGCAAAGTTCAATGCTTATCTTTCGTTTTAACAAAAAACCATCAAAATTAAGTCGTTTTCATTGACATTCCCAAAGTGTCAGAAGAAATATTTAGCTAAATATTGTAATGCCTGATCAGAAATGGAAATGGTACCTGACTGTCAACGCCGCACAAAATTCGAAGTTACAATGCATTAACAGCTTTATACTTAATGAGTCCTTCTATAAAGAAAATTGCGCTCCACAAAAAAACTTCAGGAAATGAAGAAAGGAAAACCTGACACTGCATATTTACAGTCGGATGAAAAAGACAATAACAAACAAGACAGCCTTTGAGTCGTGTGTCTATCAGGACTAATTTCCATAATTGTCTTTTCTGGAGAATTGGAATTTTTATGGTTATTGTTGCATTGCACATCTTGGAAATTGTATCAATAAGGCTCCCTCGAAAGCTCGTTCAGTCATTTTCAGACGTATGTAAGTGAAAAGTAGAATGAAATGATGTCGGTTTTTCGGGCGAAAGACCATACAGTCTTATCGAATTTCATTCTGTAGACAATGAATGTAATGTACACATTTATTTACATAACAATGCCATTAGCCTCATCAGTATATATACCGATTATTCATGTTCATCAAATTCTGCATAATGTTAGGTAAATATTGTTAGCTGCACTGATTTGTATATGAAATAGCACCATTAAGTTATAAATACTTTGCTATTATGGCTGTCCCATCAAACGCTTGAGAGGAGCAAGACAATATTTTTTCCTGGAAAGGGTGTTCAGATGATTCGAGTATTCCTATTGAAAACGTAAAACGTAACTTTTGACTGAGAAAGGATGTTTTCTAAGTGACAATTTCGGCAAAATTCTTGGTGTTTTCAAAAATCCTGTCGTATCAAATTTCGAACTATCATCCGAAGGATGAGAATTATTTAAATAGACGAAAGGTCAAAACAGGAGAAATCTAGTCTTGTGGGTAAAAATCAGCTTAAAAGCGGCCCTAATATTTACACTGCACAAACAGCAGAAATGTCAGGTCAATTTACGCAAATCTGTTTGACAGTCACTAGTCTACGAATATCATAGATTCATGGGACATACACGATTCGCTACTTTAAACAGCATTGGATTGGGTGTGGTACGGGCGTCGTCATCAATGATGACCTGAGGATACATGTCCGTGAGTACGAACTTTCCTTTGCTAACAAAATCTTTAGATGTTTTCTGTAATTCGTACTCTGTCTAATTTGTCTTATTAGATGGGATTTAAATGTTTTTATTTCAGTAATGAAACCTGGATTCTGTACATATTCAACCGGTGTAATGTTACTGAACATAGTTCAATTTTTGGCAAATTAGTACGTTTCTATCCTGCCTAATTAGACAAATCAGTACGAATTTTGGAAAACCTATTTTGTTACATGGAACGTTGTACTGGAACAACTCTATTTTTATCTGTCATATGAGATCTGTACAGGACACAACAGTATTTTGCTTTCTGGCAGCATGTGAAGAGTTTCATGCTTAAAAAAAAATGAAAATTACGATTCTAAAGAATGTTTTCTTCATGACAATGGGGTTGGAAATAATTGTAACCTCACATTGTTCGATAAGAAATTCGACATGGCACGAGAGGCAACCTGAGGAGTGTGATACCAAAGAATTATGTGACATTTTGGAAATGGTCGCGGAGTACGTAGAAACTGACAGAATTTACGCAGTTTTGGATACTGTGTCGTCAAAATTTGGTAAGCTTGTTTAATCACGTATTAACCTGCCACCAATTACTCACAGGCATGTATTACTTTCAAACATGTCTATGAATAATTGGTGGCAAGTATAGTAAAATCTGCATTGGGCGTACTACTATCATCCACATACTAATTTTCAGTCATAAAAATCATTTTTACTTGTATTCTATACTCCATTGGGCGGATTTACAGTCATCAACGTACTTACTGTGATAAAAAATGAAGAGTTCGCCCGATACAGATTTTACTGTATATCAATATTACTTTCAAAATCACAAACTAATTGAAGGACACACCCTGTTTTATGACACCAACTGTAAATGGATTCTATCAGATTTACGATGAAAAGACAACACTATGCACTGTCTATTACTGCTTAATGGACCCAACTTTTTATCTTTCTTCCACATGCCCTTTGATATACAGCACATATCAGTGTTATTTCTGGCTCTCTAAAATAAATACAAAGAATCAACGTTGAAGAAATTTTATTTTGTTTTTTAATAAATAAATGTCAAGAAGTCAGTCGGATGGCGTGATTTAGTGTCACGAATTGGGCGCACAGATATGCCATATCACATGAGTACAATTAGGGGTAGTAGGGCAGGGATGAGTATCGATGGGGTGGGCTTCTGTATTGGACCTTATCCATAGTACGCTGGTATAAAGAGACGAAAGAAAGAATGGAAACTGTTTCTAGTGCCACATTCTAGTGCATTTTCAGGAGACTATCTTGTATATTATACATACTCTTCTACGTTAACCTTTCCCGCTGTTGCCACTACAAAGTAGTTCCTTTTTCAGATGAAAGTGTCATACCAAAAAACACACCAGTGTCCATTTTCCGATGCAACGAAGATTCAGACCTCATGTTTGAATCAACAAAAAGAGCGAGAGAACAGACAACCACTTTTCTCGTACTTGGTGGCTTAGAGTGCATCAGTCATTTATTCTCAGAGGTAAAAATTAACATTTTGGTCATCTGATAAATGAAAAGACCCCAGTGTGAGAGTATACCGCAACAATTATCTTTCTGGTCAGAGATGTGCTTACAATTGTTGATCGCATGCGTTTTCAATCGGATATTTGTCAATTAACATGACTGCTCACTGCACAGGGATGAAAAATATTAGATCCTTGCCATTCGCCTCAAAATAACCCTTCTTTGCCTATCACATCAAAATTACGGTGGATCGCTCCTATTAGGTCAAAGTAATTCCATCTCTTAAATATTTTCAGATCTTAATCTACCCCTTATATGTAGTTAAATGAATATGTTTTCAACTTGGGTCACAAAACTTATTTTTGAAATAATTACTCATATGTAATCCCCCATATTATATATTAGAAATACTAAGGAAAAGTGATTTTTTGTATATTTCTACAAGTGGGATTAATTCCAATTTTATGAAACTCTCCACAATTATTCACCATCATATGATATATGAAATTTTGTGAAGAAAAAACATAGGTCACCAACCTTGTTTTTGAAAAAATATTATTTCAATGTTAAAAAATGGTAAAATTTGGGTGAAAATACTGTAAGCAATTGACACAAAACTGTTATTATCATATATCAACAATTATATCATCAAAGTATGATACTACCTTTAAAAGTAATAAATTTCAATTATTTTCAATGCCGTAAAATACAGCAAAGTCCACAAGACCCACTTACAGCAATTTATAGGAGCGACCCTCCTTATGTCAGCAACACACGATCGCATGCGATTGGATCGCATCGTGCACAGATGTCATTAAGCGCCGACCACCGACCAAATGGTTGGCAACTTTCAGGACTTTGGTCAGCAACGTTTTCAGAAATTTATTTTACATTTTTGGAAGGAATTTTTTGCTTTCAAAATAGGGCATGTTTTATCAACTATTTACTTGAAATAGGTAGGAGAATGCTTCATAAAGTATCTAAAACCCTTCAACTACCAAGGCGCAGACCATGCTCATGGTCGGCAACTATTCGCTTTTGGTCGGCAACTCACAAAGATAATGACACCTGTGATCGTGTATATCAGGCCACTCAAAAAGGCACCAGTGTCAACGTTTTTTGATAGCATGTCTTCTTTCTGTGCAGGCTCATTACCGAGATTCGCCTTTGGGTACTGGACATGGAGTGTACACGTTTAAACACAGATGGTTCCTTGTAGCTGCCTTTACTGATTTGGAAACCATAGAAGCTTTGGTTGGCAATATCACCCATGTCACAATTCTAACTTGGAAACCTCAAAACCCAAGTCAGAAAAGGAGCATGAACTTTTGTACATCTTATTGCGAGGTAATTTCTATTTGTTACTTTTAATTTGCCTGTGGTTAATTTTTCGTGCCCCCCCCCCCCCCGGGCGCTATTATTTACAATTCTCTTTGCAGGAACATCTTTAAGGGCGGTGATTCCTGCTACCATTGCGTTTGAATAAGTCTCTCGTTTCGTCGTATTTTCATCATAATGCCCACTTTTTAAAAAAAATTCCAATTTCCCATTCGGAGTCTCTATCTTTTTCCAGGCTACCGCCTCGAGCTACCACTGGACCTTTCACTCCATGGCATATTTCTCAGATGGTCGAAAACCACTAATGATTGGAAAAGTTCGTCAAGGGGAGGTCATATTTAATGACAGTGACTTTGCTCCTAAAACGAACTTACCGAGAGGAACTCAACAGTTATTTCCAAATTTCAAATATAAACTCAATGGAAGAGAATTGTCAGTCGTCATGTTGAAGGTCTGAATTCAATTCTACAAAAAAATCGATTATTTGCCGGTTTCGCTTTTTTGACTATTATTATGCTTCATTTCTGTACTGATACCTTTAAGAAATTCGACAAGACTATATGATCTCCTGCCTAAAAAAAATTGACATCAGTTCAACTAAAATGGTGACTCATAATAACCTCATAAAATGTAACATTATCATATCATGCCAGAGACAGTGTTGTTACATTCGATCGACAATAAGCAGTTAGTGTACAAAATTGCAAACTAGTTCACATATTTTCTCCTAGAACGCTGCATATCCAAGCGATACAGATGTTGACGTGATGGACTTTCTGGCACCAACACTGAACTTTTCGTGAGTGATTAAAATAATTTTTTAATTATTAAAGATGTTTCACTAAAATACTCAGAATTTTAAGAAAGAAAAAATATTAAATTAAACCCTCCCCAAGTGGCAAATAAATGATTTGTGTATTGTGTTTTGCATGTTTGACATCACATTGTTCTTAATTGCAAAGGGTGTAAATGCCAACTGTATTTGATTAACTGTCACTTTCTAGCACCCTGGAGGCTATATAAATTATATCCTGTGCAAATCTGAGTCATTCTCTTGGTATCTTGGTATCCTGGAGTGAAGACTTTTGTATGCACATTCAATATGCAAATGACCCATACTGTTACTATGCACTCCCTTATACCAGGGCCGATAAGGTTTGGAATCCCAGCTTTAAAGATGAAAGCTCTTTTTCATATCCGCAAATGAAACAGGCAATGCAGAGGGCTCAGTATTGGTCAGAGGAAAATTATTGGGGACGGCCATCTTTGAATTTGTACATGTCAATTTTTCAACACCAGTTCACTTGAGAGCATTGAGACAATATGGATTGTAATTAGTCACAATGGAAGTGTCACATTCACAATAGGTCTGAATGTTTTCACTGTGTGACCAGTCACCTGGAGCCAGTGCCACTATAAAAGGCGAAATCTGCTGACAAATTTATTCATTTCTGACCAAGTCACTGCAAAGTATACATCCAGCCCATGCATTTGATCTACCTGCTGTGCCCATCAGGTCCACCCCTATAACCTTGTATGGTTGTGGACTGTGCCAGCTCTCAATTGCAAATGACTGCACGCACAAAACCGGCCAATTAGACTGGATCTTTCATCTTTAAGTGCGTAAGAAGTGGCATATCCCATATTATTATTCAATTATGTACAATAGCAATTAACGCTGGCATAAGTCCTCCCTGTCCAAATTCAATTTCATTGCATAACTGTACGTGCAGTACATTGCGCCTTACTAAAGAGTCCCAAGTTTGACTTTCAATTGTTTTAATTTAGTTATAGAGTTGTACATCCAGATATAAATGTTTATGGGGAGCCAAAGAATGGAACCTACGTTGGAATATTGGGTGATTTAGCATTGAAGGTATTTTGAAGTTAGTCATATGCCACCTTTCCGTTTCCGTTTCTTCTCTGGTAATGGTTCAACGCTTCAATATTGGGTAACAGCCCTTTTTTACCCATCCATAAAATGTTTATATTTTCGAGCTATGCCCACTGGCCTAACACAATAGTCACTCCGATTAACTGTCTCAGCTCTACACTACAAGTCCAAGAATTGTAAATTATCTATCTCCTTTGGCCGTTTTTTTTCATTTGGCAAATGATTGCCCACATTTTCACTGTTTCGCAAATTAGCAGCAAAAGAACCGGAAAACGTTATTTGTAGAAAGCTGATATGACTGCACACGCGATTCAACAGACACAGGACAGAAGACGTTACATAGATATTACCCGTGCTGTGTATTATAACTCTATTGTGGCGGTTTATTATCTGGACAAAAATAAAACACCTCTTATGATACCAATATACTTTCAACCTCTCAAGGTAAGATGAATATTAGTCCGTACGTGATCCCCCGAAAACCTGTAATTTGTTTTAGATTGATGGTTTGCCCCTTTAAAGAGTAATTATTTTATAAAGCTATGATATTTGAATTGTTCCTGAAATTTTCTAACATTTTCTGGCTTAAATAAATCATATCAAACGAATTTCCCTTCTTGGACATAACTTTCGTATAACTTTTTATTTTAGGGATGGACATGGGTTTTGCTTGTGATTGGTTTCGCAATGCTGGTTATTTCCATGTCACTTACTTTATACATATCACATAGTACCTTATACAAACAGCAGTTAACCCAAAACTCCTACAGGAAACTGGCCCTAGACGAAATTTGGAGACTTTTTTCAGTGGCAATATTACAGGGTAATGTTTTGTGAAAGATAATATAGCGTAAATTGCACATTGAACAAGATACGCAAATTTCAAGCCAATATAAACTACCAAAGGTTAGCACGTTTGTCTTGCCTTGCAGGTGTTTCAAGGGATAGGAACTCGGCATCAGCCAACTTGCAGCTGTACGTCTGGGTATTTTCTTCCTTCATTTTCGTTATCAGCTACATAAGTCAACTGGTTGCTTCTGTGACAACATACAAAGCACCAGCGCCATTCACGGATTTACATACTCTGGCAGAGCGGAGAGATTACAAAATTGTATTGCTAGCTAATACGTCCTTCCATCATCGAATTAAGGTATGTCACTAATTCCAGCAACAAAATTAAACTACTGCACTTTTCTATGGTACAGAGATGGAAATGGCCATCACTCAAAAAACCGGAAAATCAATGTTCAATGTTCAAAAATGTTCAATCATTTTAAAATGGGCAGCAACCAAAAACGATATTCCGGCTAAAACCGAAAGATTTCCATCTCTGATGGTGGTATTTGTGAATAGCATCTGTATCTTGGGGTAATTACATAACTTTTCAAATAATCGTTCAATATCTTATTGTTCTCAAAGACATCAAGCAATCATGATCTGCAGAAAATAACAACGAGACTTGAGCCTTTTGAAAGGGGCTCCGCTGCCGATGTTGCTTTAAATCTGGAATCAATGAAAACATCAAAGAAAGCCTACCTGACAGTTTGGCCAACTGCTGAGGCTATGAAGAGTAGGGACTGCAATTTTCACCTTGTACATTTACATTTTGGACCCTTAAGATTTGGCCTGGGTTTTCAAAAGAACTCTGCATACACAGAAATGTTCTCTAAATGGTGCGTATTTGTTAATAGCCTAACGTTTAAATTTTATTAAAACCATTAAGACTATCTGTCTTTCAAATACAGCTGAACCAAATATTGCTATTTAGTGCAACATTTGTTTTATGTGAAGCGTTCTGTGTACCACAGGCTTCAGGATTTAATGGACAGAGGATGGCTTTCAAAGATAAAAAAGCATCGTAACATTACGACTGATAGCTGCCATAAACAGTCGAATAGTTTGACACATGAAAAGGTTCAATTGCAGGTAGAACTGTGTACCCTACAATCTAATTACAGTAGAACCTGTTTTGAGCTGCATCGTTTTTACGGCATACCCGGCTTTTTCGGCAGTGTCATTGTAATGAATCTTGATAATTCATGTTTATTTTACCTGTTTTGTACAGCATATTTTCTTTTACGGCATCTTAACCCTGCAAAACTAGACTGTTCAAAACAGGTTGCCTAAAATAAGGATGCCGCTCAAAACAGGTTGCCGAAGGAAATTGGCGAATAATTATCCGTTTTGTATAATTAACATCCCAACAGCACAATTTCAGGGGATGCCGTAATTAGCATTTAATCTAGCTGATATTTTGATTTCAAACGCCTAGATTGATGTAGTTTATCTGATATTATTGCCTCATGCTTATTCCTCCTGTTTTTTAGAATTTACGCGGCATATTCTTGATATTGGCTCTTTGCTGTGGTTTAAGTGCATTCGTGTTTTTGTTGGAATGCATACATCGACGATGTCAGTCAATGCGCTGTAAAGTGACACCGTAAGAGACACGTATGAAAACACCTCAGCAGGTGCTGCTGTAAGTGGAATAGTAAAATTTGCCTAAGGAGATTGGTTAATAATTATCTATGACGTTACACGCAACCAAGGCCTGATGAATCTGCGTGCTTCCTCTGCAGGTGACAAGACCTTTACACTTACTTTTAACAGCATCGGCAACACAAGCCTGAAATTCTATCCACACTTTACGTCAATTTGTTAAAATAGTAGGTGTGCATGGGATTAAACTATCATCCAAACTTCTTCGTTTGGATAGAATAGATGCTTGGATGATTTTGTCCTTATGAAAGACGCAGCGTGCAAATCCATTGTCCCCAAATGAAATATGTACCTATTATGTGTAGTCTATTTAAAACAGATATACTGGAACAGCTTTGTTTGGAATACATTGTTTGAAACCATTTATTCCGCGAGTTGTTTGTGCTAAATCTGTATTTTTCTGTATCCAACAATGTGGGCGAAATAATCATGGATATAATCATTTTATTCACTATAAATATAACTATAGATACCTTGTTAACTTAAGCTACAATTCTGACACTACTCCGAACGTAAAATGCTAAATTATTTACAAAGATTCATGACAGAAGCAAGAAAGAGAATTAAAGTTATTTACAATTAGAAACTTACATTAAAAGCGCACTTCCATTGATCACAAAAACCATAACATCAGCAAATTGAAAGGTACTTTCTTGTAATGTGTAATATTGAATTATAAACAGCATATTCCATTATCATAAGTGTTTTGTACTGAATCTACAACGCTAACCTGGTTCAACTGTGACATTGTAAAAACAAAATTGTGAGGAAATCTACTTCTATGATCATAAATGTTATTAGCATAAAACAATTGAGCATAGAAACAAATAGTTTGAAATAATTAAAAAAGACTCTGATATGTTTTTTAATTAATCCTCCAATGAGATCTACTGTGAATAAATAAAATATATAGCTGGCCTTAGCAAGTCTTGGATTACATTCTGTGGTCCGAGCCATGAATCGCACTGTGCTGGGATCCGGTCTCAAAGAACTCGTCCATGCTCTCCACTGGGCCTGCGGTCATCTGCGAGCTTTCCTTCTGCATCTCGTCTGCACTCAACGCGAGACCTGCGCTCATCTGTGAAGCATCTATGTGGATTTGACCCGCACTAGTGACGCTGTCCACGGGGCCTACACTCATGCGTGAGGTGTCTTCCTGGAGATGACCTGCACTTGTGATACTCTCCACTGGATCTGGAATACCTCGGGATATGTGATTCATACTGGGTAACTGACCGACCAACTCGCGGTGCGTGTTTTCCCATTCAACCTGTCTCCTTCTCTCACGTTCCTTCTGTCTTTCTATTTCCTGCAATTGATCATTTCATTGTTTAGTTTCTATGTATCCAAAATAAGATGCATGCAATGAAGAGATATAACTAAACACGTATTTTTCCCTCACGTAAAGGAGCAAGCATCTCCATTGAAAGTTACGTAACATCGATTTTATCCCTGTCACTAAACATAAAAGAAGAGGTTAAAGAATCAACACAGAGGAGGAGATTAATTTTTTTAGGGTTCTTTAGACGAAAAATTATATCAAAAGCAGGAAAAATCTTCCATGAAATACTCTAGATATTTCATATTTACACTTTTTTATTTCAAACACGGATGTTTACCTCCTTCTTTGCTCTCTGCAACAGGAACTTGATATCTTTCGCCATTTCTTCCAGCTTTTCATCTGTGACATTATCATTCATGTGGGAGAGCGCCATGGATCGTCCAATTGGGAAAAAGTCATATCTACCCTCCAATATCTGGAAAAGCAACATCAGGACATTGGCACTTGCATTAGAACTTTCTTCTATATATTCGGAACTGTATCAAAACATCGGAAGTATAAAATATCTACGAGTAGACATTTGAACATTAGTAGTAATATCTTGTTCATGCACCTGCTTGTGAATATACAATTCTAACGTTGTGTAGTCAGTCTCCTTGATGCTTTTCAGATGGATAAAGAAGAAGAGATAGGCCCACATATTGTGGTCATTCTTCACGTGATACTGAAAGCCCTGTAATACGAAAATAAGATTTAAAAAAACAAAACAAATGTCTATGTCATTTAAATCCAAAGCCATACATGTGACACCATTGATGTTCTTGTATCTTATGTTTTTACAAGCAATGAAAATGATATCGCGTCTTACCTTCGCCTGACTTTCAAACTCGTAACTCTCACGACCGCAAATGTAGCATTCCCTCTTCATGTCATTTTCCGCTGCATTCTATGGAGACAATTAACATTGAAAAGAAGATGAACATCTGCTGCGATGAAGAAGTTCGAATATAATTTTAAATTTACATACATGTTCTTTACTTTTAGAACGCACCTTTAAACCTCGCAGCTCACCAAAAGTGTCGATGATCACACCGAGGAACAAGTTGTGTCCCAATATCTGTATGGCCGTCCACATCGTCATATGGAAGAAAAAGATCTGTGCCACTCGACTGAAATCAATTTCTGTCTCGTAATGAGGTTTCATTTTCTGAAAACAAAAAGAATGGCAACCTTTATTCGTAAATACATACATGTATTGAATGTGTACTCAAAACATTCGAGCATTCCTAAAAATATTTGGAAGAAAGCGTTAAATCAGTCATGTTAATGATTAGGTCCCCTCGATACAGGTGGAAAGAAATTTACCTCGTACAATTCCCCGATAATTCCGTATCTTAAAACGACGATGAACGTTTGGAAGAGATTGTATCCAAAGAAAGGCAGCTCTCCGTATGGGTCCAGCGTGCTTCTGTACATGGCAAAGGCTGTTAGTGCGAAGTTGTACACAACTATGATGACAAGTATTGCTACCCAAACCAGAGTGGTACCTAGAATAAAATATCGTATGTATTGGCACGTGTGCCAAAAACGAGGAAAAAAAGTTTAAATATGTAGAAAACAGAAAACATTAACAGAATAATAAGATACGCAGATAAGGTTGCTAACAGACAGTATCGCTTTATTTAAATAAAATTGTCGTAATTTCTTACCATTCCTTGTAACGGCCATGACAACTCTCTGTAGGATTGGGTTGTTTGTTACCAAATTGAACAGATGGAAGGCGAAGAAGTAGCCCCAGAAAATCGTACCCATTATTGACATCACCAGGAAAAGCTGTTAAATATGTACCATATCTCCTTTAATTACTTGCCAAGACAAATTTTTATGAGGGTGCCTTAAGGCTTATTTCTGTTTCTTTACAATCAAAAAGGTTATTGAAAGGGTATTTAAGAGGAGAAAGTAAATAAACATGAAAAGTACCTCTGTTTTGTATTTTTATTAATTCTTTTTATTCCAAAATGAGTGCCCCAATTAGGGTGCACGGTATAAATGATCGCACATTGTAATGCGGTATAACTTTTTCCCGACTATTCACAAAACGACTCATAAGAAAAGAATCATGCTTGTGATCTTTTCTATTCTACAAAAAGGACTCACACAATAGTAAATAGTTTCGACTCCTATCAAGTCAGTTCTAAGTTGATTCTTTCTTTCTGCAGTTTGGACTTCTCTGGTACCAACTGTTCCTGTTAGTTTCTTCCTGATACACGTAAAAGAAATTTTGCAAAATTATCCTGGTAAAAAAACAGGATTCCCAGTGGCCCAACAAAATGGTTGGGGGGCTTGTCCCTAACAAGGGACTGCGATGGTTGTAAAAGTTTGTTTTGCAATTGGTTTTAAGTTAATGAAATGTAATCAGATTTTTAGCAACTAGTAAATTATGCCATGACAGGCAACGACATACTCACATGAAATTTCCTACATTTGGGACTCGTGGTCGCGCAGTAAGGAAGTACGTGATGAAAACAAACAGTGCACTGATGTTATGGATTATACCGAACACAATGCAAAGAACTCTGAACCAGGTTCCCACCACAGGCACTGGGCTACAGGAAAGACACACGTACATATTACTATTATTTGTTCAAAATACAGGTATCAGATCATTAAATATCTATCAATTTTATTTCAGTAGAATTTCAGTAACCCAGCATGAACTTCAATTATCATTTTATTGTAGCTGGAAGTTAAACTTTTGATAGTAATTTAATGATCTGATACTGTTGAGTTTTATGGTTGTTTTCAGACACATTACAGCCATAAGAATAAGTTAGGTAGTTTTTCACTATCTTTTTTTACTCCAAGGTTTAATACAAGTAAGAAAATACTCGTATATGTCGCTTGGTAGTTCCTTAACGTTATCCGGGACAACAATCTTTCCCATTGCTGCTTTAGGCTCCCACGTTGCTAACATAATAAGATGGATGAACAGACTGAGGAGTATGCATAGATCATTCCAAAATCTCCTGAAATGAGAAGAACAAGAAAGTCCCTTCCACACTGGGATAAAACCGACAGTTTTTGATATTCGCTCAATTAAACCCAAATTATTTATTTCTCTATTTATCTCTTCCGTGATTAACATACAAATTTCTATTCTGTACGTTTCAACATATTGAGCCAAGAACAAAACGAATACTAGCATACCAGTGTTTGATTAAGAAATCAGCGAAAGGGTTTTTCCTGATCTCCAACTGATAGTAAATATCTTCTACGATGTCTTTGGACCAATCCATCAGTTCCCTTATTTTTGTACTGGATGAGGATCTGTCCACGTTCCACTTCACCATTTCCTTCACCTCTTCTCTCAAAACGCCCTTAAAAGATTATCAGAGATTTACCCACCATTCTTAACAATCTATGCGTGCTGGACATCCTTTAAGTTATTCAATGCCAAGTGTGGGTTCCAAAGTCTCATCAGTCTGTAACATCAGGAGTAACTAAACTCTTGTCCGTTCATGTCTATGATTATATAGTTTCTTCTATTTTTCTTACAATTCAACATTAAAATTCAAGGCAACTTCAAAATGAGTTCAATATCATTGTGCTTTAAAAAGAAAACTTACAACATCTTTCACTCTGAAATGAATTTTCTGCAATTCTCCATCCTTCATTATTTCAATGGAACTCGAGTTGTTCCAGAAATATTCCAAGATTGCAGTTTCTTCTGGACCTTCGTACATATCTACAAATAGTGTGACAAATGGGCAGGAAACAAGTAATCAGTACCTCACCAGTAAAGAATCGAATAATGTTTGATAAAGTTTGCGACAATTTTACCTTCCACTACGAGGCCAGAATATTCGACAACTTTTTCGATAATGAAGTGAAAACCAAATGCTACTCTCATGTGATCGTCAAAATCATCGTCTTTCAGTTTCTATTGTAAAAGAAACGATAATTGCAATGAAATCGTACATCTACATTTATTTATTACAATGACTTCTATTTTTAAATGACCGTCAAAGTACTAGAGATGCTTTGAAGCAAGTTAACTGACTATTCCAAGAGCATAGATAGCAAATTTCCTTACCATGGCTATTTGATAATTTTGGATAGCTACAGCCTTGATACTATTTAAATCCAGAGTGGTGCATATTTCCTGGAAAAAAAACCACAAATATTTGTAATTCGTAGATTTCAAGAAATAATTTCAAAGGTGAAGACTGGAACGAGTTAATGACAATCTGATTCTTATCTGATATGTTTGCCTGCGTGGCACGCTTGAAGTTGGTTGGCTGCAAGCCCCTCGAAACTAGGGGGCCTTTTCTAGTTGTTTTTAAAAATTTGAAGGAAAAATACCTTATTTTCGGCAAAGGTCTCAGGCCGTGATTCCTCTATCATCGTCATTAGAAGACTTTTGATACTTTCTTCCAAATCTAATGACTAAAATATTTAGGTCTTATTCCTGATACAAGCATAGACTATATATTTTTTAAAAGGTTTTGATAAATGCATCATTAAAAATAGATTCATAACGTTCAAAAACAACTAGAGACTACAACTGACAAAAACCATTGATTACCTGGTCATCAGCTGCGACATCTTGGTACTTCCCCGAACGCAATATATGGTTTATGTAATCTACGATCCCGTGTTCAAATATGATGTTTCGGTTTGCGGGGTTACCCTGTAATGTACATTGAAATTAAATACAGTAAAATCTGTATTGCGCAAATGCATAATTTGTCATGAGAAAATGTACGTGAATGAAGTACAAAATACCAAGTAAAAATCAATTTGGTTGGTGATTAAAAATTAGTACGTGGATGACAGTAGTTCGCACAATAGCTAATACGCCCAATGCAGATTTTATTGTATTTGTTCATTTCTACAGCAGGGTTCCCACTATCTGGCATTGACAAAATTCCAGGGTTTTTCCAGGATTTTAAAGTGAAATTCCAGGTATAATATTCTTTTTTTTATTA
>JBCAUI010145869.1:0-17984 GCA_038406195.1 Haplosyllis anthogorgicola
TCCTGCATGTTATTCCAATACAAATTGTGAAGATGACCCGTTACTATCTATTTGAAGCAAAAAGCCACTTTGCGACAAATAGACATCTGATTAAGTAGTAGTTTTGGCTATTTGAAAATTACTCAAGCTAATTATGGGTTACTTCCAGTTCACCAATTTTACAATTTTGATACACCTTTGGTGTACGTATGCATGGTATGCAAATAAACATTTCACAAATTTACCTATTTCCTGTCTCTGTCCAATCAACTTCACTCTTACAGGTATCACTTTCTTCTGTGTTGTAGCAACACATTTAATTTCGATGTCCACGTCGATTTTATCTAGCTCCCATAAGGCAGCCCTGTCCTTGAGTCTAACAGGATAATGTATCATGTGCTCTGATTGTGAGTCTCGTTCAACTTTTAGTACTTCTATTATTGATGTGTCACTTGAAGATACCTGAAATTTGAATAGAACACTAAGAACTGACACAACGCTTGAATCCATGGAAATAAATATCACGTCGCGAATCATTTCACCATACAAGAGACATTTTGTTTTATTTAATCAAAATACAAATTGGATCAATTACCTTGAGGTCTTGAATAACTTTGTCAACTGCAGAAATCCTCACACTTGTGAGTGGCAACAAGTTGGACAGATGCACTTCTGACGTGTGTACATAGAATGCTGGTAGGAACGGAAGACTGATAACTCCTGAGGACACTTCTGGCTGCTTTTCTTGATGCTGCACAACTGCACGCAGCTGAATATAGGTGTCTAGTGTACTGATGACAGTACTTATATCCTGAGTGTTGACTTGATTTATCCTGCATTCGTATTGCCCTTAAAATATAAATTCTCATAAGTGATAAAATAAGTGCAAATCTTGACAATTTCTTTACCTGAATTTCTGTAAATAATTTACTGCCTTTAGTGGGCATTGAGCGACCTCATAATAGATTGTTTTATATTTAAGTTTACTAGATCATCTTCCGTTAGATATGGCTTTTCACCTGATTTGGGATCAAACTGTGCCTCAACGGTTAGAAGATCTTCAATGGCGATGTCTGGATGGCTGCTGCTCATACTCAACTCACATTTGTACGGTAGTTCATTTATTCCAACGTGGAAGTTATTTGCCGTTATCGTATTTTCACAATTTGTTCCTAGAATAGATTAATTTACATCAAACTTGCAAGTTTTACAATTTTAACAGAAAAATAACACATTTACAGACAAAAACATCTAATGTATAATTCCTGTTTAGCACTTGATTTTCAACAGAAACATAAAAGCTACATTTTTGCAACTTCAAGTTGTACAAGCAAGTACAAACCAATTATATTAGATCCACCACTGTGCATTCCCTCGAGGTAAACAGGCACCGACGTCGTTTTGCTCCTGGCTGTCACAACATTGCTCAGGTATTGTACGTTTTCATTTTTAAGTACCACTTTATTTATGGGATTTATTTTAATCTGTTGCAAAAAAATAAACAAGAAACAGCGGTCAGTACACAATTCACGGAATTGTAAATGCGCTAGGGAAATTAGTTTGACTCTGGGAATAAGTTCATTACAGTAATTTTCTAGAAGTTTGGTGATAAAATCTGAGACTTCATCATAATATACGTACGTCAGTGTGTGTGGTCCACGGTGCTTGGTTGTCACTGACAACAGTGTAACTGATTACTGCTGTACCGATATGTGAAGCAACACCTATTCCACTCCAAATACTAAACGTCAACGCACTGCTTTTCCACTTTCCCAGATGTTCTGTTGAAAATAAAAAGGATAAATCGTAATCCGTTTGTTACTTACGGCATGATTCGTGGTTTATTTTGTAGACCAATAAGCATATAATAAGGGACTGCAACACTAATAGAGGATATCTGAAGAAAGTTCAACTTAACAAATGTTAAAACTGAAATGGTGCAAGGAGTACAAACACATACAGTCAATAAATATTAATTTGTAAAAGTTTCACCACTTTTATTTTTTTTTCTTCATAAAAACTTTATTAGATTGTACCTAAACCTCAAGATTTAGCAATTTTGTGTTATTATGAATGAATACATTTTAATCCTTATGTACACACTGGGTGTTACAATGCAATCCCTTCAACATGCCATATGCCTAAAACCTGAACAGCCAGCTTCATTAATCTGCAACACGAAGCCTTAAGCACCATTAACGTGGATTTATGCATGGGAAGCTTATTAGTGTACGACCTTTTTTTAGCATCGACCATGTGGAAGTAAACTAAGGGTATGTTGAAAAGACACGAGAAGCCAAAAGTTAAAAAGAGTGAATTCATTCTTTACACATTGAAATATGCACCCAATAGCCGTATTCACTTTACTTACGATCATCACTATTTCCTGTATTAAAATGGTAAACAAATGTATATTGACAGTTATTTGCGAAAAATTTCAAAACAGAGTGGCAAATTGGATTTATCCCCATTACATGTCAAACTTAATATTGCTTTTGTTCATCAAGAAATTTTACCATGAGAAATGTACCTGAAGCGGTAACTACTGGTGAAGTGAAGCACACAATATCCCCAAGTGTAACATTTGCTTGTGCTGGTTTTATTGCATATCCTACGTCTATGTTTATATAGTCTGCCATTCGAGGGTTATTATCATCCCAGATCTGAAATAAAACCATTCACCAGTTCAACAAACTGACACAACGCTACAACACTCACTGTTAATTATCAAACGTGCAACTTATTTTGATGACTCAACTTTCAGAACGTATTTCTCTCACCTTAAGTACGGTTTGTCCAATATTGGTTGTCTTAGCGATGATTGTATTATTATCATTTCCATGCGAAACATGCACCAGATCAAATCTACAATTTAAAGCAGGCACTTCAGTCACTTAACACTTAATTTGACAGTATATGACTTTATTGAATGTTTCATAAGTGACAACGAAACTGAACAATTGTTTACCTGCTTTGCCTGTATTTCAGAGCTGTATTGGTAGCAAAGAACTTTTCTCCTACATCGTCATGATATGTAACCGTAAAATGCATAGCCGTGCCTACAGGTACTGTGGTCAAACTCATCTCGGGTGAGGTGTGCAGGATTGTATCAGCATTCAACATGAGGTATGACACTGGCTTTATCTATTGGGTGGGAGAAAAATAATTTCACTTATATTGATCTTAATTTCTGATCCGTAATACAAGGGCAACCACATCTGAAAACTACTTGATATTCATTTATTTTCAACGTACCTTAACGAGCACCACTAAAGACTGGTTGACTGCAAAATCTTCATGTGCGGTAATAAGCAAACTGGCTTGACCAGTTCTCGATCCAGTGATAAGTTGACCATGATCTGTTACCCTGACCAACTGCTGCTGCATAGAATCATCCTGATCTGCTGTGTAGGCTATTTCGTACTTCAGATTTGCTGTCCCATCTCTGACAAAACAAAAGATAAACGGCATTTGGCATGATGCAGGTGCAGCTGCATGAGCAAAACATGTTGAAAGGGTTATTCCATTAATAGTCTGAACTTTACAATGTAACCGAATGGGCTTTCCAGGAAGCCCCACCGAACTAACCTCCAAGACGTACACTTACTCACAAATATTTTACACAAATGAGAAGGTTAATCTATTGACAATGACTAAGAATTGTAATGTTGTCTAAATGGTACAGTACCTGTTAGTTTTAATTGTAGCCTCAGTGTTCGGCGTTATAATAATTGTGCCATCGCAGGTTTCTGGGTTTGTCAGCTGTAATCTCCCAAATACCTAGAGGAAATGTATTTGAAATAAGAGAAGTACTGGACTTTCCGAACAAAACAATGCGTTACTGACTTGATGACGAAATTCTCAAGTTTCTATTAAACTAGTGTATAATTAAATTATTAACATTCAATGACTCTTTGGTCAAATTTCAAAATTTATCCATTTCTTCATGTTTTATCGGGTTTTTAGTTTATGCAGAAACCATACATTTACTGTGGTACAAACTGAACTATACCTGAATTTGAACACAAACTGAACTATACCTGAATTTGAACTTCATCTCTCAGTTTATTGTTGTCCCTGATTTGTAATCTACTTGATGGAAGAGGTGTAACGGTCAAGCTTACTATCACATGTCCTGGTTGTTTAGCAAACATCTGGATAGCAAAGTTGCCTTCTGGTTTCACCTTCATTTCACTCTGTGTCACAAAAGGAAATAATCGAAGCACATTACTTCAGACATTAATATGAGGTCCTACTAGGCTAGTGTATCAAATTCATTCACTGATTCAATTTTGACTTACCTTGTGGTACACGGAATCTATTGCAGCTGCGTCTTTGTTGTTAATTGACCATTTGAATGAGAGTGGAGGTAAAGCACTAGCAAATGTGAATGGTGTCTCATACTCATTATTTCCCATTGCGTACAGAGGCATTTGTGTCCCTGTCTGCAACCTCTTCAAAGGAGCAAATATCTTGATGCCATCTAACTCAATAACATGTACATTGACTTCATCCTACAAAACAGGTGAAACCTGAATATTTACCGCCCGCGTATGCGGGAAGGTTATGTTTTCAGTCCTGTGTGTGTGTGTGTGTGTGTGTCTGGGCTATGACTTTTGAACCACTTGACCTAGAAACTTCATTTTTGGTATGGTGATACATCTTCATATTATCTAGGTCAAGTTTGAGAACAAGGTCATTGGGTCAAGTTCAAGGTCACAGCAATAAAAAGTGTCAAAAAAATTTAGTATTGTCTCCTAATATCACATGTTCTGATGTTTGAGACAAGTAAATGGGGCAAAGGTCAAAATATAGGTCAAGGTCATTTGAAGGTAAAATTTCTAGATTTTTGTAATTTTTTCATGTTTTAATAACTATTTGCATTTTAGTGACTATTTGCGTTTTAATGACTATTTGCGAAGCGGGCGGTTCGGCCTTTGATTGGAAGGCATTCTTGTTGGTATGTCAGTAAGGTAAGCATCATGCTACAAAGCATCAAATTTATTGTGCAAAAGAATGTAGCGGCCTGTTAACAAACTTTACCTGTGAATATACCACACTTCTTCCAGTATCCGAATCATGTCCCACAGCTTTGCCGATTACCCTGGTATGCCCCAACTCCAATGCATCTATCAGTCCACTGGACGAGATATCTGCGATGTCCTGGTCACCAATACTATACTCTATATTGGATTGTGGTTGTGGGCCCCCATATGCCGTTACTTGGAAGAGAGATCCTACCAGCATCGTGATGTTTCTCGGTTCAAGCCTGAGTGGAGGAAATACCTGAAATAAAACTGGAAGTGTTAAAAAGCACACTGTATTAAGCTTATTTTGAATTTACCATTCCTTGCATTAAACGTCTTTATGATAACGGCACTACACTCTTACTTGTATATCTTTTCTCTGACTGGAGATGGTTTTAGATCCAGGTGGCTGAGCAGTAAACTGTAAAGTTGTTCTTCCAAGTGCCACACCGTGCACTATGTACTGCACCCACATTCCATCCACAGATTTTTCTGTATCGGGCCTGCCAAATAAATCACGAAGTAAGAATAAATGCATCTTTTAAAATCATAAAGTAAGAAATAATGCATCTTTTTTTTTTTGGCTTCAATTATTGAAAAGAACAGACTTGTGTTGGCTTCAACCAAATGTAAAACCATGCTGAGTGGAAAAACGTTTGCAAGTATCACAGGATGCAAATGGAACACATTACCTCAACGTTATAATATCAGATCCTGGAACTGGTGTAAGATTCATAAGTGGGTAGTACGTTGCTTGTAATGGTTTGCCCTTCTTATCCAGGACGCTAACTTTAGCTTTAATCTCTTTTGACAATTCAACCTGTAAAACGTTTAGTCATGTAATTAAGAAAATGTGAAAAAATGTTTTTACCATGTCTGCCACTTTGTTCTGGTGGGTCTAAAGGAACATTAAATCATCGATATAAACATTCACTGAGTGAAATAGCACCATCATAAAATTTTAATCTATAGCATATAGACCCGATAACAGCTTTACACATAAGAAATAAAATCATCGCAAATCTTCAGAACTCCAATATTCAAATGTCGAATAAAACATTCCACAACATACCTTATCAACAACATTAAGTTGAATAGCTGATACACCCGATATGTGAATATGACTTTGTGCTGGTTCCCTCACTTCGAGACATAGGTCCACTGCTTTTACAACAAATGAACCATCATACAACGGGGTTACCTATAAAATAATTCGTGGGTTATCTGTAATTCTGAACGGGTCAATCTTCTGCCCACGAAGCTATTGTCTCGACCACTCTAAATTTCTACTGACCAACTTCTGTCACAGCCCTTCATTTGATCACTGTTGTTGTCATTTTCCTTGACCGCATTGCTAAATATCCCTGAATACATACTGATTTGAAGGTACTGAAATGTGCACGTACTGAAATGTGCACGTACCTCAACCGATCTTGCTTTTTGTTCATAAGTTACTTTTGCAAATTGTGTGTCGCCATAATCCAATAGGAAGTGTCCTGATCCACCCGTTATTTTCAGTTTCACCTGATGTAGAAAATAATACACAGGGTAATAAATTTCATGAATGTTCAACGATCTACAAATTTTATGCCTGCATGCAAATCTTTTATCTTGTTATATTATTCTTTATTCTTTAACATCAATGAGTAAACTAGTTTGTTACTACAAAGAGTTTACCTTGTTTGAAGGATGATTAAATATGGATATGAAGTCAGGATCTATTTTTGCATCCTCCACCAATATGAGGTCCAGTGTGCTTCTAATAGGTGGAGTTATCGTCTCCTACAAAAATACAATAACAAAGAAGAATTAAAATCCTTTTCGTTTCCTCCTTCTATAATCCTTTTGTATTCATACAAGAGGGATATTTCAACGTGTCCGAAGGAATAAAACGGCATGGAACATGAACAAGAACATCAACTGCAACGGAATGACCACGCAGCATCGAGTCAAATATGTTATCTCATCTGAATAGACAGTTTACTTTCATCCTTTGAAGGAATATCTTGCAATTGAACTAAATTTTCTAGGATGCTGGAGAGCTCTTCCATTTGGTACCAAAGTCTTACTCCGTTTCAGATGAGATTGATAACAAATGAACGTCCTGAAATTAAATAATACCCAGGTGGACCAAAATCCACTGCTGTTTTTGGACTTGGTATGAAGTGGAATTAGGTCTTTGTCAACCAAGGCATATTCATCATCTAAAGTATTATTGGTCTCATCTGTTTCCTCAACCTGTGCACAATTTACACAAGAAAAATTAACTGCACATCAGACATAGGTGAGAACGCAGTAACGTCCACGTTAAAGTAATTCAACAGTTCGAATTGAAACTGGAATTCAAATTGATGAGGTAATTGGCGTATACATGCGTTTCCTGGCTGTACACAAAATTACCAAGGATATTCTTAGCAGTCTTCAGCAAACTTTCTTCCTAAAATACATGTATTATGGTTGAAGATAACGACTTAGCTGTGTTACACTTTGTTATTCACATCTGAACGGAACATGCATATAATTCTCACGCCAAAACAACTTCTCACTAACCGACAAACTGAAACTTACCTCAAACTGAATGTTTTCGAGAGTGAAGTAGTTATGTTTGTATCCAGTGATTCTAGACGTAACGCTCAATGTTCCCGGTTTCTTCTTCATCAACAATACATGAAAATCTACATAAACCAACAAATGAAAAGGCATTAAGTAACAAATGTACAGACCTACAAAATTATCACATTTATCTGACAACTGCTTGTTCAAAATTCACCTCAAATAACGCAAGTTTACGTACCGTATTTATTCGAATAGAAGCACCCGATGCTTAGACCAAAATTTAACAGGGTGCTTCTTTTCAAAAAATAGGTCCATGTGGACCTGAGCTCATTTGGCAAATTAAGTTTTATCATTTTAGAAAGAAGATTAATATATTACAGGACTTACCTGTGTTGTTGTTGTTCATCCTTTCAGGAACAGATTTTTCCTTTGGCTGGTGTAAATATTCTTGGAAATATTACATTATTTCTCATACATGTATCATTGTTTGAGGCTGACATGTTATTGTTCACAAATACTAATGTCTTCCTTGTATATATATTTTAAATTTAATCATAGACATTCTCACAGTCTCTTAAATCTAGGTGGTTCATACAAAATATACTTTCTTAAATCTCACTAGTAACTTTGCTTACAATATATGTATCAAAAATCTTGGATATGTATATGGATATATATAAAGTGCATATCAACATAGTTGCATAAGATCCTTAACCATCACATCTCTAATGCTACAGAGATAATTCTGTGATCAGACCAAAAGTTCCATATGATATTACACTGCACTGAGGTATTGGTAAAGCATAGATCAAGTGTTGATGCATAATCTGATGCATCTTCCTGTACAACTTGTCTGAAGTTAAATTTCTCTTTCATGTATTTCTGTAGTTTCACATTGTATCCATTTTGCAGTCCCATGACAGATTTTATATTGAAATCTCCAACAACAATTGTTGCACATGTTGCATCAGTATCTCTCATCAAATCATCAAAATTTTGTGTAAAGTCAGTATATTTGCACTGAGGCGACACATAAACAGTAACAAACTGAAAAGGCACTGGCAACTGTTTGTGCTGTATGCAAAGAAATACTCCTTCAAAATATGCACATGATCTCTTCCTTGCCTCAAGTACTCTGAGTAACTCCTTCACATAACAGATCTGTCCATGTGATGGTATGTTTGAATGCTTCCATATTTGGTCATTTCTACAAGCAACTTGATACCCTGGAATTTTGTACTCTTCACTGGGGTCTGAAGGTGTTAATCTTGTTTCTGCTAAACAGATAACATCAGAAGCACAAATGTTATGGTTACTTGCTACACTTTTGAAGTGTTTGTACATACTGCGAGTATTCAAGAATGAGCATTTCATACCACTCATTTTATATACTAGAGTATAGCAGAGTTCAACCTTCATTTCTTTCTGCAGGTAATCCATGTTGCTTAACATCATCACTAACACTTATAAGATCTGGGTTCCAGGAAATTATCTGTAATCCCTCCAGAGAGGTCACTCTACTTGCAGCTACATAATGTGCATGTTGCAAAAATAGCTTGGCTAAGTTTTCATTGTTTGTTAATCCTTGGGAATCAGACAAATCCATATTTAGACAAATTTGATCAAAGGTACATCCTTGACCTCCTTCTTGTAATTCTGCCATTTAAAACTGGAAAATGTCTCTCAACTGCAAATATTGGTGTCCATGTTTGATCTATGTCATCAGTATAAAATCTGAAGTATCTCTTGTCTCCACTCTCCACTGTCTCCCAATGGTTGCATCATCAAAGCAAACCCACAGTATACTTTGGATTTTCAATTTCAATTTTCTTCAATATACATGTTGCTCCATTTATTAACCCATCATCAGTTTTAATATTTACTGATGTGTATGCTAATCCAACAGCAGCATTCAAGATCCTCTGAAGACCATGCATTTCAGCATACTTGGGAGCCGTCTTCACCAGTAGGTGACACTTTTCTCTGGCATTTTCAGATGGATTACCAGATACAAAATCATAAGCATGAACTTCTAGTTTTTCAGTCTCTGTACTTGAGTAGATAGCTTCATTGTGCATTCTAGCTTATCTTTTGAGAGGAAGGAAGTGTCGTGCATTTGATACATATTCTGGCTGTGTCTTATTTATTACTCTTGACTGAAAAATAGCTTGGTCACTATCTGTTGAATCTCCTGTTCTTAATCTGTTCAGAACTTCACAAAACTCCTTTTCTCCTCTCTGATGCATGATTTCTGTCAATGTGTATACATACATGAGACTTTCCACAAATTGGTTGAACGAGGTCCATAATCTTTGTCATCATCCTTAAATACATATGAATCTCTGACTGGTGCCATTTGAAAGAAATCACCAATGGCAATAACATGCAATCCTCCAAAAGGCTTTCTTGTTCCAAATATCTCTTTCAATCTGCTATCACTTTTGTTCCGTAGTCTTCCAATCATTGACATTTCATCAAAGAATACTGCCTTGGCCCCTAAATACTTTGAGCATAATGTATTCTTCTCACTATTTCCCAAAGGGTTAAGCTTTGCTTTGTTTATGTCAACATGTAAACCACTATGAATTGTATTCCCTTTCACATGATATGCAGCCATTCCTGTTGGGGCCAATATGATACAATGCATTTGGTCAGGTTCTGCACCAGGTTGACTACTATAAAATCTTTCCATTGATTCATAAATTTCCTTGGCCACTTGTCTTTCCAACTCCAGCACCACCCTCTATGAATGTGTGCATTGGTTCAGTCTGTTTGGATCCACTGCATTACATGAGTACATATTTCATTCTGTTTAATATTTAGAGATTGCATCAAACATTTGTACTCTTCATCACTCATGACAACCTGTACAGTCAACCTCTGTTGCATACTTTGTTCTCATACCCATATCATGTCCAATATCATACTGCCTTTGCTCTTCTGGTCTGTCTGGATCAAAGAACCCATAATCATCCATGTTACTTGCATGTGGCATATTTCTCTCTAAATTATCTCCTTCAATGTCATCATAGACACCATCATATTCATCTTGCTGCACTTCCTCAATTGTTGCTTCTAGGACATCATTATACTTTTCATACTTCTTTCTTGTACTTCTTAACAATTGTTCCTTTGTTTCGTAGTGTTCTTCGTAACTATCAAAACCATCATACAGGTCAGTTTCTTCACTTCTCCAGGGAAGGAAGAGCATAAGTCTTTCTCTGTAATGATTATCTGGATCTGACTTAACATTGTAGTTTACATATCTTAATATTCTTGGTGCATTTCTTTTCTTGATAACAATTCCATTTGGAAGCTCTACAACATCTTTATCCAGCATATTTTTCCATTCGGGGTGAAGAGGATCATCATCCAAGTTGTCTTCAAATGGATCTTCAAATGTGACATTCTTTGGAAATTGTATTCGTAACTCTGATACAAAGTCGGCAAGCCAGTACTTCTCTCGAATTTGGTGTCTGTGTTGGTATTCTGACAGTATATTGTGGCTCTGTATGTCATCTGATTCAGGATCCATATCTTTCAAGGTATCATAATCTTTGAGTAAAAATGTTCTCTCATCAGCAGGATTTGTAGCTATAAACATTGCTTCTCTACTCATCCTTGTAACAGGTATTTGCATCACTAGGTAGGCAGCTTCTTGCTGTAGTGTTTCTACTCCATTTAGAAAAGCATTTTCTGTGTGTCTGACTGATGCTTTGATACCCATGTTTCCATTCTGTGCTTCTTTGCATGCTTTGTCCATGATTGCACTCATTCCTTTTTGAGCCTTTGTAACATAAGACAACATGTACTGGAACATAGCATAAGGAGAGAGTGGTGGTTGTATGTCATGATTTGCTCTCCAGAATTCCAGACAATTCTTCATGTAATTATTTATTCTTATTTGACATGGTCTTTGCTTCAGGAATAGCTTTGGTCTAACAAGGGAAGTTCTAACTGCTCTTATGTACTCCTTATTCATTTCTAATTCTTTGAGCATTTCATCAAATGTAGTATCCAGGTCAAGTGCCATACCATACTCATTCAAATGTCTATGAATTTTTTTCCAGTGTTCTTTAGTGTCTGTTTCTTCCTCCTCTGAATCAAATTCAATTGGTTCAAGAATAAGAGTCTCTTGCATTGGTGGTACTGGAAAAGAAAATCTACATCTGTGTGTATTTCCAATTTGACAGGTCTTTGAATGTCTGTGAAGTTGATAGTCTATAAACTTTCTGTGTTCAGCTGGGACATCTGATCTGCATGAAATTATTTTGTCATAGAACTTTGCAACAGTATCATTGTCATCCTGACCATATATTGGTACATCTCACAGATAAGCAAACCAATGAATGTGAATAGTGCCTCGTCCAGCAAATTCTATTCTCATGAAATAATCAGTCACATCATGGGCTTGTGTGGACTCTTCAATGCTAGGTTAAAGAACTGTAGGAATCTGTGCTCAAAACATCTCACTACAGTTGGTGAATCACCCTTGATTAGTCCACATTTTGTTCTCTAGTCCATATTTTCAATTTCCTCATCACTGTATGTCTTTTTGTCAAGTAGTTGTCCCAGAGCTCTAAGTAATTCTGACCACTTAGTTTCTGCAGCTGACTGTGTAATGAATAGTGATGTAAATCCCAACTGTCTTATCATAGCCAATGCATCTTTCTTCCTTTCCTCAAGGTATGCTGGTGAATTTCTAAATGTTCTGAATATGTAAAACCTTCATCAAGATTTACCAGTTGTTGCCTTTCAGTGTCATTTAATATATCCTTAACCCTCAACTTTTTTCCTTTAGTCTTATATCGGCGAACTGCTAGGGTTACTCTGTCATGGACTCTGTCTGAAGATTTTTGAGTTAAAAGAACAAATTTGGTACATTTGAAGCTACCCTTCTATCAACACATCGCAACTCATATTTGCATATATCACTGTAATGCACTTTAACATGATGCTTATCTTCTCACTTCTGCCCACAGAATATTGCTGGAAAAGCTAAATATTCAGCATTTTCATCTTTGAACAAACAAACTGGTACTTGTCCTTCACCAGGTGCAAATGTCATTTTATGTAGAACACTAGGATCATCAACCTCTGGTAGTGTACAATCAAAATCATCAAGCATGGTATCTATGTCAATAACACAATCATCTTCCTCATCATGGACCTCAGTTAATGTGTCCCTTTCAATATCACTATTTTCATTTTCTTGGTTCTGATTCATGTGTTATGGATTCATTGGAGGCAAATTTTGTTTCATCAACATTTAAGTTATTCATTCTGTCAAGCCATGTTGTATCAACCTGTATATTTGCATCTTGGTACAGACCACTTTCTTTCATCAAGTAGTTAATAGCTTTCCACACTGCCATAGGCCTAATGTTTTCCTTGAATTCACAACATTTGTACTCTTTCTTTCTCTTGAACTTAATTGCTATTGTGTCAGTGTCACTAATGTCTCTTGGTAGTGTATTCACAGTTGGAGCAATGTCAAGTGGAACATTTACAACATTCCCTCTGGCTATTGTTTGTCCACCAACTGGATGGCCTCGAAGTTGGATAAAAGCCATTCTCAGTGCAACCATTCTTTCTTCCATTGCATACAACTGAAGTTCTGCTGGTATTTTTGGGAAACCCATTTTATTATAAACTGACAACTTTGGGACTTTTGCATCTTTAATTGCAGCATGACATGTTTTGCATATCCACTCCTTGTCATCTTTTGATATAAATCCAGTCCTACATGTTTCAAACATGGTCCTCTCATCAACCTTTGTCATATCAATTTCTATCACATTGCATACTGAGTACTTGAACCAAGTCTGCTGACAACATGTACATACATAAACTGGGCCTTCTGCAATACTTTTGTTAAATATGTTCAAAAGTTCTGACAAGTCATTTCCATATTTTCTCCTCTCTGTCCTTTCTTTTTCAGTGATAACCTTATATGGAATTTGGTGTGATCTTTGTCTTTGTCTTGTGTTTTTATACTTTTCACTACATTTGTTGTAAGTATTTCTGCACTTCATTCTTTTTTTAATCATTTCCTGTTCTCTATATAATTCTGACTGTCTCAACAAATGTTTTCCTCTTATTTCTTGTGCAGCTTCTCTTTGAATGTATTCTGAATCACATCTCTTTTGCCTCTTTGCCTCTGCTTCCATTTCTCTAAACTCAGAAGATGTTCTTTTTCTTTTCATTGAGTCCCTTTCTTCTCTTTTACTTTAGGATCAGTTCTCTTTTGTCTCTTTGAGTCCCTTTCTTTCTCTTTTACTTTTGTATCAGTTCACTTTTTTCTCTTTGAATCCCTTTCTTTCTCTTTTACTTTAGGATCAGTTCTCTTTTGTCTCCTTGAGTCCCTTTCTTTCTCTTTTACTTTTGTATCAGTTCTCTTTTGTCTCTTTGAATCCCTTTCTTTCTCTATTACTTCAGGATCAGTTCTCTTTTGTCTCTTTGAGTCCCTTTCTTTCTCTTTTACATCAGGATCAATTCTCTTTTGCCTCTTTGATTCAGCATCTTTAAGCTTCTTCTTTTCTCTGTAACCACTATCCTTACATTTTTGTTGCATATTAAGAGGAGCCTCTCTTTCTTTTTTTCCAAGTTTGGGATTTTTATCCTTTTGACCACATTGTGTTAGTCCTTGCTTCAAGTATTGTTCAGTTTTCTTCAGTTGCTTTGCTTTTTGATCTAATATGTAAGACTCAACAAAGAAGGCATAGCAGTAATCAAGGTGATTTCATACTGATTCCCATCTAACTGATGTGCAAGCTGTGTGACATGAGCACAACATTGTGCAGATGATCTGAAATGTAGCAAAACAGAAGTACCTGGATTAGCTGGTGCACCATATACATCTCTACTATGTGGATCAAACATGTAATAATTGTCCTTTGCTATCATTAATGCACTTGCATACCCAGTTTTGGGTTGAAATCCTAGATGAGTTTCTGAGTTTCCAATGCACAAAATTCCATATGTCCACTCTTTGGCATGAACCATTGATTTAATAGCTTCTGCTAAAGTGTCTCCAATATGTTGACCAGGACTGGTGTCATTAAACATGCCAAACATTTCTATGCACCTCTTTATTGTGTAGCACCCACTAAACCCTTGAACACACTCTGCTATGTCTTGAACAAGTAAATAATCATGTTCATTGTTAATTGCATTGTACAATGAATCTCCAGCTATTAGAATAGTATCTAAGTTGTTTGGTTTCCAGTCCTTTACAGGCAAAATACTTGCAAAAATAATTGCCATGACACTGTTTGCTACACATTGTTTCCCTAGACTTCTTGAAAACCTTTGATCACCTTGATGAAAAGTTCCCATAACTGTAGGCAATAATGTGTGTGATGTTGATTCTGCTGTCTCATGTTGCTTTGGATCTGGGTTGTTTTCAATGTCATTCGCTAACATCATAATTTGCCTTTTGTATTTGAAGTCTGAGTACATACATTTGAATACTTTATCAAAAGTAGTAACATTGTGTGCAAAATATTCTTGAACATTTGAACATTTTGATCACATCAATGAGCACTTTGTACTGGTGAGACGTTTCTTGTGAGCTGTTTCTGTATCCAGATCTAGTAGTCAGACTTCTCTTCACACTAACTTCTTCACCAGTAATCTGCAAAGAGAGGAAAACATTTAATTATTTCATGTTTTGTGATAATTGCTCAGATACAAGTTGAAGCATCTTCACAGGTACATTCTGTAATGAGAGAAAAAACTCATTAATTCATGAGATTTCTTAGCCAAGAATATGCCTACCAACTTATTTAAGACATTTAGTTTGTAATTATATTGCAAATCAATTAGGATTAGGTGATGCTGGTGCACACAGTATCAAGTTGATCATACAATCATACAATGTGACAATTTAATCAATGGCATATCAGGAAATACTTGTACATGATAAACATAGTGTAAAGCAGGTGTACATGTGGTGAGCAAATACTAAATACATTCAATGATGTACATGGTGAGCCAGCATAATTAACTCAAAACACTCATTCATAGTGAACAATGTGAAATAATGGTGCACAAGGTGAGTGAGCATCATGAACTGAATACTTTCAATGCAAGGTGAACAGTGTGGAATGACGGTGCACAAGTCGAGCAAGCATTATGAACTAAATGCATTCAATGCATAGTGAGCAATGTGGAATTATGGTGCACAAGGTGAGCAAGCATCATGAACTGAATACTTTCAATGCATGGTGAACATTGTGGAATGATGGTGCACAAGGTGAGCAAGCATTTTGAACTAAATGCATTCAATGCATGGCAAACAATGTGGAATGCTGGTGCACTAATGCAGATAATGCATGGTGAATGATGTAACAGAATGGTCCACATGAGCAATTATAATTAACAAAATACTTTTAATGCATGGTGAATAATGTGGAACAACTTTGCACGTGGTAAACATGTATGATTAACTGATTACTTTTAATACATAATGAGCAATATGGGAAAATTGGTGGAACCATAAAAGAAAAAATATTATTTCTGTATTTATGCTCCTGTGCTGCAGAATTCATATGTTAGTGTACAAATACATTTTAGAAATAAAAAGAATATCTATGTGCATAAGACTGTCATATATGAAGTCTATATCATCAACTGTAGGTCCAGGAATAAGGTTCAAAGAAAAATACAAATATGGTTGTCAATTGGAGAATAAAGGTCACAGCAACATAATTTTGCTGGGCTTTCAGAAGGGGCAAAGGTGCATATGTAAGCAAGATATGAAATCTCTATGATCTATGGTGTGCTCAGGGTGAGTGTGCACAGACAATGATGGTGACAATGACAATGACAACAATGATGATGACAATGACAGATGACAGACAATTCATGATTCTGTAGGCTCTTTGGCAATTATGCCAAATGAGCCAATAAAAAGTATCTAAAGGAAAATAATTGTCAATGGCAAAGACATTTTTACTTTTATGTGGCTAAAACAATGGCTCAAAATGGCCATCTGTGATACGAAATTGCCTGTTTCCACAGCCACCTGATGAGGAAAGCCCAATTTTGAGGATTCTGATTGGCCAAGGCAATAATGACATCAACTATGACATCACAAGTAAACAAATGATATTGGGAGAAAACAAACAAAATCTCCACATAAAAGTAAAAATGTCTTTGCCATTGACAAAAAGATTCATTCAGATAACTGTTTTTGTTTTACAAAATTATCTCACTACTTCTTTTAACCTTTCAACAATTTTATTTTATGAAGTCATGACTCCTTTGGAAGTAATTCTAGATTTTTGATTGGGTTTATGATGTGTGACTCAGACTATACATGGTATAATATTGTACTCTGGACTTATAAATGATGATAAATTAATTCACACGAAACACTAAAATAATCAAGTTATAAAAGCAACTTTTAAATGTGAAAAATAACAGAATTGCCAAAAAATTACTTACAAAAATTCAGAAAAATCAAACATAAAACATTGCCAGAAATACAGGAGAATGCATATTTGTTAATGAAAACCCCTAGGGCTTCTTGGGCCCTAGGGTGGGCCCCAAACCACACACTGTTGCTTACTCACTGCACTCACAGGACTTTGCTTCACTTAGTTGACAAACATTGGTACTTGACAAGTTGGGCCCCCTTTGACCAAATCATGGATCTGCACCTGCCTGTGTGGCACAAAACTAAAAATTTGAAATAATGAAATACATATGAAAGAACTTTCATGTTTTATGCTAATTTGTTTTGCATAAATGTGAATATTTGGTTCAAAGATTTAGGATCTTTGCATGAAATTTGTCATCAGCACCAAAAACTTGTACAGTTAAAACTTTCTCTTTCTCTCAGTTAAGGCCCTATCACTTTAATAAAATTTGAAAAAAATCAGGGGAAAATCAAGGTATGACACAAAATTTCTTCATTTTCATGCAGTTTTGGTGACTTTTACGCAAAAAATGGGCCAAAACTGGGGGCACCCCATGATTGGTGCCTCCCCTCCAAAAAGAAATAGTACAAAATTTGTAGTCGGCCCAAATCAGGTTTGAAATTTGGATTCGCCCCCAAGAGAGCAGAAACAGCCGACACAAGCACAGTATCAGAACCGTCTGGCTGATGCTTACTCCCCACCAAACGTCTCCACCCCGCGTTACCCTCTGCATCCCTCTCCAAGCACGACTCGGTCATAGGTTGTGGACTCCCCAAGTCGTTTCACTTCTTTGTTGCATGATCTTATTTTTCATCCATCCATTTCTTGTAAAATAATATACATGACAGTGGGTTGACTATTTATGGGAAACTTCATCAGTTACACAAACTGGCCATTGGCGGATTTATGGGGGGCGCAGGAGGAGAGGGGGGGGGGGGGGGGGGGGGGGGGGGGGGGGGGGGGGGGGGGGGGGGGGGGGGGGGGGGGGGGGGGGGGG
>JBCAUI010145980.1:0-17984 GCA_038406195.1 Haplosyllis anthogorgicola
AAGGTCAATTCAATTAGACATTGTCTCCATCTGCATTATACCCTTACACATGTACATGCTGTGTATGGAGACCCTTATGGAGCATACTGTGCTTTTTGCGTAACCATAAAATGATCATAATTTAGCCAGCTGCTACGCGGTTTGACACTGCTAAGATTTAAATTGTCAATTGAAACCCAGATCAAGAAATCATTGCAGGGCCCTTATCAAAAGTTTAAGGCCCCGCAGTCATTAGCTCAGTATTGGAATGAAATTTAATTGTGGCGGGGCCGTAAATTTTTGATAGTAATTTCATGTTCTGTCCAGTGAACTGACCTGGTGTTCTGCCTGTGTATTGAGGCTGAGCTCCACGGTTGGGATTTAGGTAGATGGTTCAACAGATCCTCCGAACCAACAGCTTGCTGCACGTGGTAAGGTAACCATCTCTTTTCCTAGCAGTGAGAAAGAAGAACATAAATACAATCTGTTTTGAAGTTTACTTTACTGGTGCAGGAAGTGAAATTATCATAATGACACAACGCAATTATTTGACAGTAAATTAATTGTCATAATTAAATAATCATAAGCTGACAAGGTCACAGTTCACAATTAAAATAATTGGAGGGGATAATTTTATCCTCCAAATTGGACCTGGGGCAAGGCTAAGCTAAATACTTATTATTGAATACATAAATCTCTCCTTTATTTCAACAATTTGATAAGGCGAAGATAAGCACATTTCTGTAAATCTAAGGAAGTTAATTAAATTGATATTGTTTATTCCTACTTGAAACGCTCGAAGACTTCTTGCCAACTGGCTCCTGTAAATTACTGGTACATTTTCATTTTTTTCATTACAATGGACCTTCTGCAACAAAACGTAAGCAAAAGCAAAATTTAAATATCTTACACCATTATCTTTGTACATTTAGAATTTAATTGTTGATTGGGAATAAAGAATGCAAAGTCAGACCACAGATACAGAGGTTTTCAACGTTTATATTATTTGTATTTACAATTTTTTTATTAATGTACATGATGTTATTTACATGGCATATAATAAAAATAATTTAGTTTCTATTTAGTGAAGAAACCAAAGCAGAGACTGAAGAGTTTTGGAACGATAGAATATCGTGCTGTGCATCAATTCTTTGTTCTTAAAAATTCGCAAACTGATTAAATTTTAGAAGCTGTTAGATTGTCAGTAGAATAATTACACCGAAAACCTTTATCTTTATCTTACTTTATCTATTTACATTAATTTGACAGATTAAGAAAGTCGCGTCAATATAGGCATCTATTCAAATTTGGATAAGAAGATGTTATGTTACAGAGGCAGAACTTCATTAGATCGGTATTAATAGAACTGCAAATGGTACTAAGTTCAGTACCTATTAAACTTGATTTCACTACAGTTCGTCGTTAGATTTTTGGTGACAATGGGAATGAGAATAAGTGAATATTGACACGAAATAAATTCACACCGTGTCCATATTCAGCGTAAAAAGCACGGCATAAATATGAATTTGTTTAGATTCACTTGTACAGGCGTATCGCTTAGCAGGGTGGGTACACTCTTGGATTGTAGGGTATGGCATTAGGTTGTTAGATGTACACAACTAAGGGATTTAACCAATACCACTGGTACCTTTTCACACTGGAAAAAATCACTAGGGTTGGTTTGGGAACTAGTAGATTCATTTTGGGTTGCATCAGTATGGTTGCCATGGTAAGGAATTGACTTTTCGTCACGACTGTTGATAATGTAGTAATGACCACTAGAGGTCAGGCCAGGTACCCGTTCACCCCGATAGGTCAACCTGGACTCGTTCAGCTGCTCTAGAACTTCCGCTTCCTGTCACGTGATCAGCAGTAAGAAACAAGATTTTATGCAAATCATCATTACATTTACAGAAACAAATCTAGAAAGCTAAAATTTAAATAGGAAAGAATAGAAAATTATGCTGCAGTACAAAGACCCTTGTGTACACGATTAATACAATTCTGTGTATTGAGCCTTCATTCATATTGATCAATAACACAAGGTAATATCCTTTTCTTCTTAAACTGCTTTTTACCAATATGTATGCATACGTTTTAACTACAAATATATGGGGTCTTTTTTAGTTGAAGGAATATGTACAATTTTCGTTGTAAAGTAAAGTTACACCCAACAAAATGCGTTACCTAATAAAAAGAGGTGAATGAAACACAATAATTTCTTGGTGCGTTGCCACAATGTTTAGTAACTTACACAATACATACAACGCTACGTTACAAACCCAGGTTTTATTTTACGTTTTTTATCTATTCATTTAAAAGGAAATTACCCTTTTAAAAAAATCCGAATTGACAATGTGACTTTTAATTAATGTAGGATATGTATGTTGCAAGGCTTACATTCTGTCATGACAATTAAATTCGCTTTTTGAATAATTGTTGTTATCAGGATTAAGTTAAAAGGGAAGAATAATTCTCATTATGTATGTAAGATTTGACGTCAGTTTGTGGTCTGTACATACAACCACAACATGTTTCTTTATGTAAAATGAATATTTTATAGATATCGTTTTAGAAACAGCGATTGAATATTGATTTGCCATTGATTTGAACTCAGTCTTTAACTAAGTACACTTATAAATACCAGTTCATGTGTGATAATTATGATGTTGATGACAATTTAATAATCGTATACATTTCCATATATGAAAGTGATGGATTCGAGTTGAGCGTAATTTACATTGATTTACACAAGGTTTTCGGCCTACTTTGAGCACAACAGATATTTAGCTCCAGTTTTTTTACAAGTCTTTGGTAGGATACCGTTTTCAGTAATAAGGCATGATTAACTTTACAACTTAGAATAACGATCTAGAGATAAAATATGATCTTGATTAGAATGGTAATTCCAAAATTTTATTTGACTTTTCTCCAGCAAAAATCTTGAACTGGATGGTTAGTCAGAACTGTTGCACAAAGCTAAGACCCTCCAAACGTAACGACTCAGTACTATCCACCCGGACTAACAAAGGATACCGGATTTATATCGATCACTTCACTGAGTTCCGTGAAGGAAGGATGTGAAGTATTTGGCTTTAAAAACCTAAATTTTTCCTGCCATATTCCTATTGTGTCTGATATTTACCGACTGCCTTTTGAAGTTTCAGTTAACACTTCCATAAATATATCTCCTCGGAAAGGTGCACTGATAATAAACGATGCTACGTAACGCTGCTTTTTGTACACTATTAGGTTACCAAAGCTTAACATTCTGCATGATTTGCTAGATGAAATACAATGACATCTTTAGAACATCGTATCTCTATGATTTCTGATGTTAGTTGCACAAATAACTGCTGGTAACGATGATGTTACTTGTTCAGGGATTTAGTTGGTTATGTAACTTGTGACATGATAACATTAAGTTATAACATTTCCCAGGAAATCATTTGACACATCAATGGAACTGTTTCGTTCTGAAGAGATAAGGATACATCGCCAAAACATTGGTTTCAGAGGATGAACACTATTTGAATATAGTGGATGCAGAACGATGAACTGAAAATCAACTGGGAAAGTAGAACAACATGGAGGATGGAGGGGCGGGCCCTCCCACCCCCCCACCCCCCATTGGCAGATCCAGGATTTCCCGTACGGGGGGTGCCCGGCCCGTAGGGGGGGCGCCAACCCAATTTTTTACCTATTTTCACCCAAAAATCGAGAAAAACTGCATGAAAATGAAGAAAATTTTGGCCGTGGGGGGGGGGGGCGTGCCTCCTGCGCCCCCTAGATCCGCCAATGCCTGCCCCCCCCCACCCCATTGTTATAGCACTCATCCTTCATGCTTTGATTACGATTTTTGGTCATATTTTTTGTCAAAAATAAGAATTTTCTTACCTTAAATCCAGTTCCCCTATAACGCGGTGTAAAGTTATCTGCAGTTTCTCTTACTTGATCCGACAACTTTTTATACTCATGCTGAAAGAACAAAGGCAAAATGCTGACTTTGATGTCTGTGTACGAACTTAAACTCCAAGGGAGTTTGTTTCAAGTCTTGCAGTTGACGTATGTCGTAACTGTGTTATTAAAGCACACCGGATTTGCGTGGTCGTTGTCACACCATGACACTGCCATTAAAACTACTAAAACGTAAACAAAGAGAGCAGAAATGTACGCTTAGAAAACACGATGAAAGTCAACAATCCTTTTAATATTGATGAAATGAAATTGTCAACCTCGCGGTTATGTAACATACACATTTTTCTCTGTAAAAAGCAGCAGTTTTACACAGTCGAAGCTTTCCAGATCAACTGACGGTACAAAGGCTAAAAATACTCCAGGATGACACAAGTCTTGACTCACTTAAACAATGTGTTTCCTGTCTTCATTTTTTAGGTTCATATTGAAATAGCGAATATGAAGTGTTTTTTACAGTAAAAAATTAGTCTACTTTTGTATTCTTCTTCTGTGCGCTACTTATTTCTTTAAACAGAAAAGTGATCAGAAGCATTTTGCTTTTGTTGAAACAGGGCCAACGGCACGGCCAAACTAAAAGGTTAACGTTTGCTACATTTTAAAACAAATAAATCGAAAGGTTACATTCCTTTTACTCGGAAGATAAAGGACTGAACACAAAGTAACATTCCGCTATGATGATCTACCCACACAGTCGAAGCTTTATGTCTCCTACACAGCACGAAGTCATCAAAATTTCTCCAAATAACGTATGTTAGTACTTCACTTCACTGACGCGTTTTTTATTTTTACAAATAATATAATTAAGGTTTCTGAATTAATTTTGATTCGATGGTATAGTGGTAAAATTTGTGATTAGAAAAAGAACACGGTTACCATATAGAAACTTTAAGCGATTTCGTAACATTCAAGCACGTTGTTACGTTAATCAAATAACACATCTATTGCTTTGTTGATCAAGTTCACAAACCAGATGGTCAGGAATAGCATTATCCTCTTGAACTGACGGTTGAATTGAAAAGAATTCGAAACGGTAATACGAATTCGACCGTACAGTAGGCATCAAAAGCACTGTCAACAAAGTCACCGTTTCAATCAATAATTTATCATACCAATTATGTGCATTTTCAGAAATTAAACATGTGAGAATGTAAATACTAATATAACTATATAAAAGTAATCATAACAAACCTTAATACAATCATTTCCTTTCAATTTGTGTCAATTGGGTTAAAATGCCTTGAACATAATATTTGAAGCCGTATCTGTGGATGATAATCTGGCTACAGTCGAAGCTGTGCGTTTCAGTTGATCAGCCACCTGTAACGTAGATGACGAAGCTGCACAACTTCCCTCGACAAGCATCAACACAATGCACCGATCGTGACAAAACTTCCCAACAATTTTTGATTGACAAGCAATAATAGCGCTGCTGTGCCCGTTTACACTATCCAGAGTATTAAATCCGGAGAAAAAAGAAATCCTTTAGGTCCAGTAACAATCTGTTTTACTTGGATGTAACACACAAAATAAAGGATTTCAAAACTGTTTTTGTCCCTTGTTTGAGACAAGTTTTGTGGGCAATATCACTTATTCACTCTGGCTATATTTAATGACAACGGTATGTAAGGCAAATCAATGCTGATGTACGTTTTCACAAGACATGAGACTGATTTATAAAATGCGTTTATTGTCTGTGGAAGCTCAGAGTAAATAAAGCTTTTTCAGCTACCAACAAGCACTAAAAATATCCACACACTATTTCATCGCTCTAAATGCTATCATGGCTATATCCCCACCAAGGTTCAGTGCCGTAGAGGGGTAAATAACACAGCTGGCTGCTGCAGCAAAGAGATGAGCATGGGAGCACTGGACAGCAGCAGAGCCAGAGCCCAGGTGTAAGGGCCATAACTAGCATTGTTATTACATAGGCAAGAGCCTTTATTTTTTTATTGGAACAAGATAATTAGCGCTGTGTGCTTTTTCTCGATTGAAATAATTCCGACAAATTCTGATCTGGCTCCGATCAGCTGAAATAGTCAGCGGTCGTTCTCACCAACAATTACAAGCTGTTACTAACCACACCTGATCAAGTGCCCCAAATATGACATTGTGGTTCATTTCTCAGCTGAGTCATTGAACACTAACATATAGAGTAACGGATCAATTGGCCTCTGACGAAACAGGAAAATCACATTGAAAATAATTTTTTCAGTTGGCTCACTGTACTTAAAATCAAAACCGTCTGTGAACTTGGGAACAGAAATGTCATTTTTTTGTATTTTCACCTGGTTGTTGATGCAACACTGGTTGCTATTGACATCAACACAAGTAAACAATACAGACGACAGTTCCGTATTGCTTATCACGTTACTAACTGTGCAATTACCCTTTTTTGCAACCAAATAAACACATGGGACAAATTATTGATTTATCATAATAATCCTATTGTGACACTTCGAGTTTATAATATTGATACAGCTTTTATGCTTTCATATTATCATGATACAACAAAAGTAGTGGAAGGATTATATAATACTTGAGTAACCATTATAAACACGAATTGTAAACAAAAGTAACTTTCGATTGAAGGTGGAACTTTTGCGAAAATAATAATATTCAAATGTTATGTCTTTGGCTATGTTATGAGGTAATTCCACAGCTCAATACTCGGATGAAGAAAAGAACAACTTTGACAACATTGTCAACTTTTAGAGATATCTAGGTGAAGGATATTTTGTTGTTGTTGAAGTTCCCATTGTGTCAGTTCATGGCTAACCAGGAAAAACATTTCAAAGCTTTGTCTCCAGAAAAAGAAAGATGTCTTTCCTTCAGAATAAAATTCTTTGAGTTTCCGACATAAGCATACGGACATTTCTGACATGCTGTCCAAAAAATCTCAACTGACAAGAGAATTCATGAGAAGATTACAGGACATCATGCCAAAACTAGTAAGGAAATAAATTAACGTCACTGAAGAAAGACCTAGACGTCACGGTGATATTTTGTGGTTGATATCTTTACTTAAAATGAAATTGGCACAGAATGTTATTTCACATATTGATCAATAAGGTCGTGACTGTTTACTAAACAACTCGCCTTTGTTCTCCTATCCAGTCTTCTCAGAACCGGATTAAATATGTATACATATAATTCTTTTACATTTGGATGTTTCTTTCATAGAGTCACATATTTTCACTAATTGGTATGTTGGTGGTTAACCATGAGTGAGTTCAACTCGAATCCCATTGATTGCGTCCATTCTAATCAAATGACTGGATCAAATGTAATTGAAATCCATTAGAAATAACTTTCCGAAAAGATTAATTATTGATAATTGGTCCAGCATCAAGAATAATTAAATTCAGCTGGAGTCCGCGGTCTAAACCATTGGACAGAGTCAAACAATCAATTTTAAAACAACTATGCATCAATAACCTTCTAACCTGCTAACAAATTGCTGGTGAAATTGCTACATAAATCGTAAATGCATGTAGTCTGACACTAAATTATACACCAACTAACTAACTTCGAAACAAGTCTGTGATATTCAAGCAGAGCATGACTCCTTCTATTTATCTTAACCGATATTTACTCTTTTGACTTATTTCCAGTTCATTTATAGCAGAACATCATTTTGGAGAAATAAAATTTCACGTTTTATTTTTTCCCTCCAATCCCATTCTGTCCCAAAAAATTATGATGGTGTTCTTGGGCTGTTACATTTTGATATGAACATTGACAATAAGTGAAGTGAAACCTACCTGGCTTAATCTTGTAGCTTCCTTCAAAGCATCTGCAACAGAAAATCTTATGTTAATATAAGAAAGTGACATGTTGGTAGCAGAGTCGATTCGAACCCTGTCCTGTTAAATAATCCTATGTTTACATTAATTGTTTTTTTTTCACTTTTTTGTAGCCACGAAACATTTTAGATGAAAACGTTAATTTTTTTTCGATTAAATAATGTATCGGGTGAGTGTCTTGATCATCATGTCTTTTAGCAATCAATACCGCAAGGGAACTGAACTCTAATTTCGTGTCTACGTTTCCTTGCCTCAATAAACTGAATGTTATTCTTTCTGGTCTAAATGTTACATAAAAAATACCTTGTCAAGTGTCACATTATATGAGCCAATGGCAATAAAATGGAAATAAAAATTCGACTTGAAAAGCCGCGATGGTCTTTAAGTACTGGACAGATCTTATTGCATGCAATATGTACTATTTGCCTCACAGGCAGAATTGAAGAATCCTTAACCGACAGTAAAATTGTCAACATAATAAAACAATATTTTAACATATGTATGGGGAACATTCAGTCATTAACCGTGTACGTGACTTAGACTGGGAAACAGGCATGAGTAACATGGTGGTGCCATGCAACGGATCGATGAGATCTTTGTTTTATTTAGTCAATATAAATGTAAAATTTATTTTCCATAAATATTTAAACGTCACTTGAAATATGATACATATCCTCATGTAATGTTTGGATTAATGGACCGATTAATTATGATTACATAAGAAAACTCGCTACGTTTCAATAGAAAAGGTTATCGGATTACTGGATTAATCAACTTTGAACTGAGATGAAACATAAATTCTTGTTGTTCTCTAACAACTTAGACCAATTACTTTCTTGAAAACCTAATCAAGCTAATGCAGACTGTATTGATTTCAGTACAGACGTTTATTGATCGTATTGCTTTCCTGACAAATTCAAATAAATAGTTACATTTCGTACCTTGTCCTTGTATTGGTTCGGTATTGATGTTGTGCTGGGTGATTGGGTTCGGTGCATGACTAGTTAGTTGCGCACTATACAGGCGGGTGTTTCCAGGTGGCCTCTGTAATGCATGTAAAATCATTGCAGGAAATTAGTGTAATATAAAATAACCTTGTTCTTTTCAATTCAAGAAATTCGCATAAATTCTTACCCGAGTCACTGGGAGAAAGATTAAGCTTCTAACGACACCACTAGACAAAAATCTTATCAATTGTGTGTACATGAGGGAAAATAAGGGAGCTCCCCATAAGGTTCCGTGTTCAGGTTCTGGTACGATTGTGTTGGCTATATTAGTAGTCTTGTATTCGTTTTAAGCTTTAAACTTGCTGTAGGAATTTCCTGCACTGGTGAACCAATCTTCAACAAGTGAAATTTGTAAGTGCTTACCCACAGGTACTTGAATTTACTTCATTTTATAAAGAATTGAATTTCATGCTATGTTTTCACTCGGACAATGGTACAGCGTCAACATCCTAAACTAAGCGGTTATTTCTAGTCTAAATAAAAATTGTTTATTCTTTGAGAAATGCATTAAGGAACAATGAACTTCCCATGAAGTTTATATTTCGTGACTTTATCGCCTCGTTTTCATAAACTTAACGCCCATCCTTTAACGTGTTAAGAGTGGTTTGTTACGTAATGCTACCACAAGCTCGTTTTCATAAACTTGATGCACGTCTATAACGCAACAAAATGAATACTGAGAGTAGTGTTATGTTGGTTTATTACATAATACTACCAGACCAGCGTTATGTAATAAACCAGCATACAGCATTTGTTACGTTAAACGATGGGCGTTAAATTTATGAAAAACGAGCCGTATATTTTGCAACGCTAACGCCACTACATTTTTACAAATGATAACACTAATGAACCTATGAAAGCCCCAATGTGGCTCTATCACCAACAAACATGATTCCTTCATGATATATCTTCAGAATAAAGCTGAATATGCTTACTTTGAAATATGACGTTAGGATAGTCAAGGCATCCAAAATAACAGGTATTACAAATACTGAAAAATCTCTGCGAGCAAAATGACAAATACCCAATCATTAAATCAGGCAATTAAGATTTTGTCACTTCGATAATATGGACATGGCCAACCACTTGATAGTATTATGACATAATCATTGATTGAATTTTTTAATAAAGGCTGGAAAGTGTCACTCACTGAACCGGTGAAATCGACATTTCAGGACTAATGATGTACTTGTAACATTGTAACTAAGAATAGATCTTAGTCCTGTTGTAAATGAGCAATAAAATTATTGACCAACATGAGGTTATATCACGTTTAGGTATGTGTTCTACACAATGGTTATGTGTGTAATTAAGGGTCTTACCTACATTAGGAACAAAATATCTGTCTGAATATTCTACATGATTCCTATGTTTTTGAAATATACAAGTATACAAATGAAGTATACAAGTTCACAGTGAATTATTTTGACATGGTAACATGCATGTAGTCTATCTATTTTTATTGTGTCCTGTGTTATTCTTGTTAGAAAATGTGCAAATGTTTGTTTTCAACATGCATGAAAACATAATCTGTTACAATAAAACTAAACGAAAGAGAAATAATGTCAATAAAATCCTTGATTGAATGTAAGTTTCTCATTACTTTTAAATATCTGTGCAAATAATAATTAATTAATTTGAACTTTCTTGTATGTTAATTGGTGCATGTGCATTAATGCATGCAAATACAACTCACCAGTCCACACATAACAAAAGAACCTTGATAAGAGAAAACTGATCCATTCTGGATACACAGGTCGTCATCCTGCACAAAGGTTATAACAGAAGTCCATCGTTTTACCTTAATCTTTTTGGGTTCAGTTATCATTCTCATTTGATCAAATTTAACAACCGTTTTTTATATTTGCACAAAAATGTGTAGTTTGTGACGAATCATGAGAAATCTATAACACTTCCTTTGGTCTCCTGTGACAATGATTTGCAACATCAGAAGTTGTATATACCAGAGAACAATTGAATGACAGGTCTTCTTACAATGCCCGATGATGATGCATTAGTTGGAAAGGAAATTTGTCCTGAGTTTGTATCTAGACAGATTGATTCCGCACAAAATAGGATTTCTGTGTCAATTTTCTCTCAGTCTCAAAATCCAACACAGCAACTAATTTGACAGCACTTAATCCTTCAGTCAGGTAATTTTAACGTGTACAATCCATTCATTTACTGTTCTATTTTCTTTATATTTTATTACCGTCCTTGTGTTCTATTTTTTCGCATATTGTCAATTTGAGTGTCTTGTTGAAATGATATAAAACTATTAGCACTATAAATTCTGTCAATTCTATAGAAACGAAGCCGCTTAGAGTGACGTTACCATTGATGAAGTATTTGTAAAACAGTTATCTAGTACAAGTCTGTGTGATCTTTTAAATTGATATTGTATGTAATATTACAGAAAGTAAATTAGTGGATTTGCTTGAAGTGTCCGTTGGTCCTTATCAACTCATGAATGTAGTGAATAAAGTGTAATCTATTTCTGTCACATATATGATATGAACTGCATAAAATTACCGCCACCCATGCAGAAAAAAGTAAAACACGATTTAACACTATACATGTATGATCTTTGAATATTTTGATTCGGTAGTAATCAATCTTGTCCATTAGCAAGGCGTTTGATACCTAAAGGTAAGAGGATTTGAAATTGAAAAGTTCAATATTTTAAGGACAATACCAGTGCGCGCATGGTGTTCATTCCGAAAAGGCCTGACATAAAGGACACTTCAGATCATCACAATTTTTGCACTATTATTGTCCGATTTACGGTGGGCCATATTTCTCAAAATCCGTTCTTTGTTGCTGTTTTCTGCTTTTATGGGAGGAAAACTTCAAATGACAAACACAGTAGTCAATTACCTATTGGAAATTGATCCTGCCCAAACAAGGCATGCAGTTAAGTGCTGCGATCTATGTTTTCGTGGATTCCAGTGAAACCACAACGGCTTCGTGAATTATTACGGTGATTTTACTTTGGACTACCAATTTCTTCTATCAGTTGATAGGAACAATTTGACTGACTATGAGAACTTCCAAAGGTAGAGATGGTGCCAAAAGAATATTTCATATTTGGTTTCACTTTAGGTTAACATACTCGGATTTTCAATCCCTAAAGCATAAGCTTTGAGTTGTATGTACAGAAGTGTAAACCCTTTGCTGCAGCAGATAAGAAAGGTTTTAAGTGAAGCTCAACTTCAAAGGGATACAAGTTGTTTACAAAATGTTTTATCAATCATACATATTCTGTAGCATGAAAAAAGTGACATGAAATATTACACTGCAACTTACATTGACGAACAGGTCTGGATTGGTGGCGCCATCAGTTGACAGTCTGTGCGCCGCGTGTTGTGTGACGTCACGTGATGACGACATGTCTTTCATCTTCTTCAGCTGTGACGTCACCCATTCTTTGTTCATCCTCATGCCGTGATCGGAAGTTCTGAAATGAGGAAGAAAACCAGTAATGATTTATTTTGTGATACCTCTAAAATACGACAATTTCAATTTTAGTTTTTATGTTTTTTCCCTTTCAATAAAACTAACAGGGGCGGATCCAAGATTTCTCGCCTTTTAATATTTTCCTCCAAAACCCTATGAAAATGAAAGAAATTCGGAGCGTTGGAGGGTTTATTTGTACTTGGTCAATAAATTTAAATAACGTTAATTCACGTTTGTCTTATAATTAACTTGTCTCTCTGTTGATTTTAATTTTTTTAAACACGCTGTTAATTGCCTATCTGTTGCTTTATCCAATAATTACGCGGACCTTCGTCAAACGTGCGCCAAACTCACTAAGGGAGGAAGAAATTAGTAAACTCTGTCACCATCAACTAAATACATTTGTACATAGTTTATTGGTAAAGACGCCCGTAACGACTCGTAAAACGGTACTTTTGACACAAAAAATATTTTGGAAAGCAAAATGTGCAGACCACTTAATTGGTGTTATTACTTGGTCGCATTATTGCCTAATTCAAATTAGTCTGATTAAAGTGTTCCTTAGTTTTCTTGATTGATGCTTGTATTTGACATTAATCAACTAATCCTGACAAATTAAATTATGAAAAGATTCCTCTACAAATAAATGTGCGCAGGTTCAATTGACTCACCTACTCTGAGTTGACAAACAATAAATTGTCATCACATAGTTATTGAATTTCCTAGTTATTATTGGTTTATTTCTAATTTTTGTATTTGTACTCATTTTATAAATGATAAAAACAAGTTTATAGAAAGTAATGACTTTGACAGCTACAAATTAAGATTAATAAAACTAAAGTCTGGATTTCTCTGTGCTGTGTATTTTGTCCATATTTATCATCTTCGTTTTACATTTCCCTGATCTCTTCAAAAAATCGGTCTGAATTGCTTTGTAATCTGTGATAAATCCAATTTAAGGTTATTACCTGAGAATCCTTATTAATTTAATCCGCCAATTACATGTGTAAATCTATAATCTCAGAACCTTAACTCAACCTTTGGGAAACTATCCAATCGAATAAATGCTAAACCTGCCATTTTATTATTTGCCGAACAGCCAAAATGCATGTATTTTTTTTTCTTCTGTCAAGTTTGACCAATGTAGTTACCTATTCTACTGTGCCATATTATCAGGGCAAATTATTAAATGTAATAATGGATGTTCAATTATAACTGTAGACCACTGTAATTTGTATCAAACATAACTAATGAATGGTCAGTAATAGATTAATAAAGACTGGGTTTGTCATACCAACTCTGCAGGCCTCAGATCAATAAATGCGATAAATAATACCTACAAATACAAGTTACAGATTGCTAATGACAACAACACATATACCTTTTGTATAGTCCTCCATAATAAATATCCTTTTGAAAAGTTGCAGGCCACAATTCAAGAACAGCCATATTTTCACAATTATTCTCTCAAACATAAAACTAGTCTCCACAGTTACAAGTCTTTCACCACGTTACATTGCTGCTTTACAGTGTCAAGCAAAAAATGCAAAAGTGTAATATGGAAATTAGCTGCTCTGTGGGTTACAGACTGTTTGCCAATAATCTAGATCTGATAAGAGTCAATAATGTATGTAAATGATATCGCTTCACTCAATAACTGAACCATTATTGATTTCAAAACAATTCGCTTATTTACCGAATTAAGCATTCATTACTTGATTACTTTCATTAAAAATTTGTAGTAATTAAAACACTTATTAGAAACACAATGAAATTAATTATAAACAACAAATAATACAGCACCAGCAAAGAACAGTTGTATAAATGATATGCTTGATTTGGCGTGGCTTTTGGACTTTTACCAGAGAAGTGAATGGATCTTTCGCAGCTTGTTCAAACATGAATGGGACATACAACATAAATGGCCATAAATAAAAAAGTCAAATTTTATAGAGGTAATAATCGATTGGATTTATCAAGTTCCACGAAATAATTGCAGTTAACTTCTCCAAAAATCACGTTCGGGTCAAAGAGAACTATTGATAAAGCACGCACGGAAGAACTTGTCCTTGTTAGTGCAGTTTGGAATTTCTGTGATTCCCCGTGATTTTTGGGAGTTGCTTGTGAATTTTCTATGTCATGTTGGCACTCAGGTATGGAGTGTTCTTTCTGTTTTACTATTTCCTCGTTAAGTTGTCTTTACAGGATCATCTAGATTAATCTTCAGTTTCAAGCCATGATTCTCACTTTCGGCGACTAAAATGTTGCCAGGGAATGTGACAAGATCAGAGGCTAAATTGCACATCTAAAATCAGTATAATATTATAGTGTAGTATTCTTAAACTGGAACTGCAAGTTGTACCACAAAATGATTCCAAAATCCCTATCAATATTATAATTAAAGGATTTGTCAAAACCTAATATGCTGACGGTTATAGTAACACACATCCAGACGTCCGCACCTTGTGCAGCCTCCATCCCCATATGGACCCACACATGAGGGCGTGCACACCCTATGCGGACTTAAAATACTATCACTAACCCGACTTACAGTCAGCAAGAAAGAAGTGATCCCAGGATATCATCAATAAAGGGAATCGAGACTGCCTTCTAGACACATACACATCGAATTGATTCTCTCCAAATTCTCACAAGCAACCTACTCATTTCCATCTTCGCTAAACGAATCGCTTTTGAAACATCGTTTACCTTTTGTATTTCTACATGCATCGGAATGATTACAATTCGATAGATAATAACAGAGTCCTTAAATTTATCTTTTAATTCCAATTAAGAGACGTTTTTCTCTAGTTCATTTACTGTCCGTCTGTCGCCATGCACACAACAAAACCCGTTTAAAATGGCTAAATGTTAGTGACAAGGTCTTACCCCTTGTGTGACGATACAGATCCTTTAGCTGGTGGAGGCCATGCCTGTCTGTAAATATAGCGAATTACGCAGGGGTCCGGTCTGTGCCCTATTCCTGATAATCCCATTGTGGCTTTAAATGTCTTGCAATAACATCCAGCTTGCTTCTTGTTTCATGGTGTCCATTTCCAGATCGTATGGCAGATAAGTTACGTATGAATTAATCCTCGCTGCACATTCGGCTGTGTTGACGTTGTAATGTTGACTAATTCCTCATCAGAACAGATCACTTAAAGTCTACCTCATTGACCATAAAAAATTATTGCTTCATAAATACTGAATAAATAATTCCTTGCTATATATTCCTTCAGGTATAAAAGACGAACCACCGCTATTCACAACAAAGACATAAAAACAGCATGAAAACATAATGCACGACCCTTAACCAGGACTTGATAATGGCAATAATGTCCGGTAATCCAACCTGAATCAAACAGTCTTATCTGAATGTAAACTATTGTGTTACGGATCCATTGTTGTATTTACTCTGGTACAGTTATTGACCATAAAAAGCTGATTGTTAACCGTCAAAGTTTGTGATTGTTGGTTACCATGCACGTGTACTGTCACAGTGGAATCAGTTTACTAAAATGAATCCCATGAAAAAGTTTCAGGTTTTGTCGTCTAAGATCCTTTAAAAGTCAATAAAAATACCTGTTGCTATGCTCTATAAACAAAACAATTAATTAGTCCCTGATATAGTATATTTAATTTCACTTGACCAAATTGACAAATATTTCATGTGCCTATATTTTAATACAGTCATCATACCTTAACAGTACGTGTGCGTTAATCACATCATAATCCTATGTATGCGTATTTCAAAAAGTAAGGATTTTAATAAAGCGATGAACTAATGACACTAACAACTAATTATAACACTCACTATACGAAATAAATCCGTCAATATCCTATTTGATGACATACAGTAATTGGTTTTGAAGAATCCTTTCATTGAAATGTATCCTACTTCAGATGCACTTGAACTCAGAGAGAACATTGACCACACACTTGAATGTTCGCAGATTTTTTGCCTTTACATTAATCTTACATTGAATTAATCTTACATTGGAGTAAATTAGAAAAGGGCTTTTGATCATTTCGACCAGTACATGTATTGACCTTCAAATGATCTTCACCTTCACAAGACATTGGCCTTTATCTTGACCTTGATTTCCTGTGCTGATCATAAGCATGATAACAAATTGAATTTGTAGTTAGTAGCTCAAAAGATAAACCTTAAACTTCAAGTAACATAAGCCTTCAAATCACTATGACCTTATTTATTCGTCATAAACATGAAATAAGACTGAGAGATCGCAGTCAAATCTTAAACAATAGTTATTGCTTTGACATTGAATGACCGAATGATACAGATATCATAAATACCTACTGAGTATAAGACATCACGGTTCAAGAGGGAACAGACAGACGGAAAGGCAGACGTGACTGAAAACATCACCTTTGCCCAAACGCGAAGTCTGGGGGTAACAATTGATTAAATCGTTGGATACGGTTGAATAATTTACTATTTAACAACAAATGTGAATTTTATTTTTCTATGAAGATAAATATGTCACATTGAAGTTGTCTTGAATTTAGAAAATGACATAATATTGAAAAATTTTGATAAATCGAAAAGAATTGTCTCACATTTTAAATGTACATGTTACGTGTAGTCACCAACTTGCCTCAGGCACAGTTGGGACCCAAATAATCAAAACAATAGTTAGGCCGAGCAATAGCATACTTGACCTAATTTAATTTGAAGGGAGTTCATTCATGTGTGTTTTTGCCACATCAAATGAATGGCCTAGATAGAAACAATAGTGTCATTCAAAGGCAACCGTACAGAAACGTGAAGTTGCCTTTCTTACTGGAGGTAATGATTTCATATTATTACAAAATATTTTGGCAAGCATGTGCTAAACCCTTTCTTTGGCTGTAACATAACCGAAGCTTGCAAAGGTGTGCGTAATACTTGCAGGTTAGTTGAGTTTAACCCAGAATTTGATTTCATGTTACCAATAGGTCTAGTACGAAGTACTCCTTGCTTGAAAAAATATAGTGTTCAAAACAGATCAATGATCCCGGAAATTTCATTGGAACAAGCATTTGATATTCATCCACTAAACAGTGTTGTATTCCATCACAAGTAAAGTTGATTGCCATATTCGGAAGACGCACCACGATGATAATTATTGACATTATTGACATCAAAACGAGTTACCAAAATATCCGTGGTTTTCAACTTTAATTCAGATCAGAGAACTCACCCAACTTCATTGCCAATAATGATAACAGGACAAGCATGGCACATATGCCAAGCATAACCATGCTCCATTGTTTTGCCTGGTATATGTCCAGGATTGTCACTGATTACGTGCAACATCCACTGACCTGTTTCTGGTAAGACCACATTGCACATGATCTCACAAAAATATTTCAATTCCTATTGCCCAAGTTAAAAACTGCCTTAAGGGAATAATACATAATGTACAAGATCAAAATCGCGAAAAGTCAAGTTTAAAGATTAAAGTTGATTTCATATTTGTCTGAATTGGATGTGTTCCTGCTTTATTGTTTTGTATGTAAAGACTGATTTGTACTCAGTGACTTTCTCCGAATCAACCACATCACTTAACTCTTTTTGTTGCCAACACACGCGTCTCACAATTAATTAACACTATTTTCAATTCCAGAAGCAACTCCCTTTGGGTCCTCTGGAAGATATCTAAAACACAGGTCTCCGGTGTCCCGTGCTCAGCTGACATCTTCCAAATCTTAACCCACCCCACCAGAGAAATCAGCACGAGTTAAGGTCATGCCAGCC
>JBCAUI010146091.1:0-17984 GCA_038406195.1 Haplosyllis anthogorgicola
TTTCTGTTTTCACCAGATTTTTGCTTTGATTTCTGACCTGATTTCTGAAAGTTCTGGCAAGGTGCCAAGGATGTCACGTGAGATTAGATTTGTGTTCCCTGCACATGCATGTGGAGTCACATGACGGGCAAAATGGCGGCATGAAGCTTGGTAGCCAACAGGTTATCTTGTTTTTCGACTGTTGCCGCTGTACTTTCTTTCTTTTAAAATATCGACGCGGAAAAATCGTCATCACTTTCATACACGGCTTTCCTGTATTTAATTCCATTAGCCGGACCTCTGTGTTATGAAGGAGACACCAAGGTAATGACAACATGTCACAATCAGACGTGCATCGACGGAGCATGGCAGATCACAGATGCGTGCAACAAACAGTGTGCGGCTGTAAGTAGCGACTATTTTTCGTCAGTTGTTCATTCGGATTCTCAGCGCCTACGCCTCTTGACGCTTGTGTGCGTCACGATTGTTGATTCATGAAAAAAGAATGCCACATTGCAAACATTTCGACACAGAATTCCCTTAATTCAAGAGTATAAATTTTCAAACATCTGCGCTAAGCTACCACTTACCTGTTATTTATTGTAAAAAAAACCATCCACTAACTTGACGTTTACTGTAGTAGCAAGGGCGGTTGAAAATGTATTTTGCGAAATAACTTGTGTTATTGTATTGAAGGAGGAAACTAAAGTCATCCACGCCGATGGAAGCTGTTGTAACTGTGAACTTATCAGTAAGTTATCACCTTTGGTTATTGCGTGAAGGTAAATTCATGAACAATTGAAAAATATTTTCATTTTCATTTCTATGTCAAACAAAAAATCATTCATTTTATCTTTTTAGCAACACCGAAAACAACTACGACCACTTTAACCCCAACAACAAGAAGTACGACAGCCATACCAGGTACTCTATCTTCCTGATAATCTATATCGCTGACATTGTGTTTTTAAAACACGTATGCATGGTAACATGCCCAAAACTAAGTCGATACTCATTGCGTCGTTAATATAAAAAGGATGCAGAACACAACTTGTAACGGAGCATGGGTGCTCTTCATTTAGTGAAATGAGTAGCTCACTTTAAGAATTAATTAACAAGAGAGATGACCTGTCCGTGCAGAAAGCCTCAAGCCGTATTGTTTAATCTCCCCACTAGACCCCTTAAGGCCCAGCTTACCATTACACAAGATATTTCTCATCGATACATAGAACCGAAATACCTCAGCATTCTGCTCAATCAACTGTCCATGTACGGATGAGTACTTTCCTATTGCAGGTTGCCAAGCGCCATTAGTACCGACCGATTGTGTGAGAAAATGTCACTCATGTCAAGCAATTCAGCCCGATTGTACGAACGAGGAACCAACAGCCCAGTCAGGTAGGAATCACCGTATCTAACTTTAGTTTCATAATTCTGTCGGGAACTGAAATCGCCAGCTATATAATGTACAGCAGATTGGGAATATACATAATTTACTCGAGGTTTTTCCAAATTATTTTACCCTGCCTAAATTAGGCTAATTTAATGGCCGTAATATTGATAATAAACTAGTTTTGTGTATTTCAAAATTTTGATAACAAATTATTGATATTCTTTATATCAGTAAATATCAATCAGTAGTATATTTACTATTTCTAATCAAAGTGAAATATTCAAAAATTACATAAGTAACTAGAAATAGGAAATGAAATTATCCTAAATTAGGCAGGTTAGGCAGGGCATGAATTTAAAAAAAACTTTATTAACTTGCAAAAAAGGACTGTAAAGTTATCTTCAATCGTGACACTTTCTTTCAAATGCACATGGGAAAGGACATGCACCAGTAGATATTCTCAAAGAACTAATAATAATAACAATATGATGATGATGATGATGATAACATTTTACGTTTTTCTATATCGTAGATGTGGCCTGCGAACACAGTACTCTGTCACTGTCTTGTCCTGCTGGACAGCTGCTTAATATAAAGTATGCCAACTACGGGCGTAAGGTAACTTTGAATTTGACCTTATTTATCTGAAATTGTAGCATCCAACAGACATCAGGTTTAATTCGGAAATAGTGTTTCCATTTCAACAAATCACCACCTTTTTGCAAATGTGAGTTTAAGTTAATTTTCACCGTCTGTTTTGTGTACTTTATGTTGTAATCATAATCTACAGGTGCTGAGCTCCGTAGTTTGTGAGTACCTTGACACCAATGGTAACAAATTGGATCACAACAACGATGTGACATGTACGAATGAAGGTGTGTCACTGAGCAAAGTGCAGGAAGCTTGTCAAGATAAAAACTCCTGTCAGGTACGAAAGTTCCAGAGAATACGTTGACTGATTATAAATCCAGTATATGTATGGGTTATATTTCAATATATGTATCGTATTTGATATTCCATCTAACAAATCCATCAAATATATCCAAATATACTTGTAGAGGACAGTGCATTATTTTTAGTATGGAAAATTGGAAAATACTCATAACTATGGAACTGTATTTAACATAACTGGTGTATTTATTTGTCTTAACAAATTCACATTGTTTCCCGCTGAGAATTAACTATCTACATCATTGGCGGATCTAGGGGGGTGCCGCCGGCGCACGCCCCCCCCCAACAGCCCAAATTTTCTTCGCTTTCATGCCCTTTCTGCTAAATTTTGGGCGAAAATAGGGATGGTGCCCCCCCAACGGGCCGGGCGCCCCCCCAACGGGAAATCCTGGATCCGCCCCTGTACATAATGCTAAAAAGGTGGGCAGGGTAACATTACACCAGTAATTTATCATTTCAAATGAAGACAAAATACTTCACGCATCCGATAGGTAAGATACAGGCTGTTACCAACTTATTTATTTTCTAAAAGTTAAAGCATCTTTTTTGCACAGATTGATTCGAGTAACGGTGTGTTCGGGGACCCGTGCGTAGGCACCTACAAATACCTTGAAGTGGAATACGAATGCATTGGTAATGTCACTTGTGTACATACAAAACTTACATTTGTAAGAGAAATAAAATAAGGGTAAAAATAATGATTCCAAGGAACCAGGCTCATTTCGTACACAGTGGAAAATATTTTCAATATTTTCACAGAATAATCAGATAAATAAAGCGATGTATATTCTCTCTTTTTCAGGTATGGCATCGGCACAATGTGAATCTGGTTGTGACTGTCCAGCTGGAACATATTTTAACGGAGTAACCTGTGTTGAAGCTCCCAGCTGTAATTGTATCATACCCGGCACTAATCATACCTTAAATGTAAATTCCTTACTTTGTTTTCCACATAGTTGTTTACAATAGCTTTAAAACCCGAACATCTAAAGGTAAGCTTGTATCCAAGAGTCGAGCAAAAGAAAATGGTGGATAAACGAGTTTTTTACAAAGTGTCATGCATCCGCCAACAATCCACATCTGACACAAGTGCGTGATCCTTAAATGGATATATATATTTTGCAGGCTGGAGAACAATTACCAGTAGGATGCCATGTGTACACGTGCTTCAACAACGAACTGACAAAATCCCACATCACGTGTGCCACTTGTGATGTAAGTGCTCAACATTACAACATTTAAGTAGATCTGATTCTGATAATAAAACTTGTTTACATTTTAAAATGTGAAATTTTAACCTGAGTGATTGTCACTGCCACACAGGAAAACATTATGATCTGAATCTGTATTTAAATTTTCCTGTACATTCTAGCCTAACACGGAAGAAGAAATCCCTCCAATGGAAGGAGAGTGTTGCCCAACTTGTAAACCATTGCCTACACCTACCCAAATACCTACCACTACACCAGCAAGTCAGTGTCCATTATAAAACTAATAAACTTCAACTGAAAGTCTGCCACTATAATAAAATTAATTTAAATTTAATTTCAGTTTCTTTTCGGTTTCAATGTATGGTATAATTAAATAGTTTACAATAGCCCTTTTCAATCTCTGTACAAAGAGGCATCGAGTATAACCTTGCACTGGATGTTTCTTCTTTTGTCACACAGGCTGCACTGGTGACAAGATCCCCACGGGTTGCATGTGTGTCCAGACTTGTGACTCCAAGGCATTGACTGGATTTTCCTGTCCATCGACCTGTATTCCCGGATGCGTGTGTGCGCCTGGCTTTGTAGAAGCTGATGGTGGTGCTTGTATTCCAGAAAAGGAATGTCCTTGTTATGATGCCATTACTGATACATGGAATCTGGTAAGCCATTGGGACTGTGATCGAACTGTTGTAAATACCACGTAAAAGTAAGACGAAACTGAAAGATTTGACAGTCAAATGTAATATCTATTTCACGATGACTTGAGACAAACTGACCGTCAATTAACCCTTGATAGGCGATATCCTACTTGGGACAGTCCAACATTGGGGAAAACATGTTTAAAATGCAAAGCAAATGATACGGCAAGAACTATATTGACTTAAATGTGTTGCTTTCGTAATGTTGCTATTTATAATCCCCTTTTATAAACAGAGACACATCTTTTTGTAGGCCATTTAGCTTGATTTGGTTAAAAAGCGAATGTTTCCGCTGTAGGTTAATTCCGTGTGGCAGAGTGAGACAGACTGTGGGAGCATCAGGATGTGTCAGTGCACAGTGAACGGAACGCATTGTTCCACCAGTTGTCCTCCGACGCTGTGTAACGAGTATGAGATCCCCATACAGGACGAACAGGGATGCTGCCACTGTCAGAGCATCACAACAACTACAGCACCTTTGCGTGAGTCAAACAATTTCTTTTTCTCATTGATATCTTGAGAAAAATTTCAATTTTTCTGACGATACTGGATGTATCAGGTCTTAAACCTTCAAATCAATATGTAAGATAGCTCTGGCCAATTTAATTTATCCTCAAGCTGTCACAAAATATTTTTCTGAAAGTAAATGGGCAATCCATGAATTCAAACGCACAAATGAATGTACTTTTATGTGAAATTCGATCCATATAATTACCATTTATTCTGTCTGCTTTGTATTTAAATTTTAGCCACTTGTGATGATATCCCTGCTATCCTGTGTAACCTCGCCTGTACTGCTTCTGACAATGCCACTTGTGTTGATCACATCGCTTCTGGAGGTGAGACAATCGAAGTATCATCAGTGGAACAGGCAGACGGATCTTGTGGATGTCCATCTGGATATAAACTTGATTTGGTATCTGACAGCTCTCAGCTGCTCTGTCACAAGAGGAAGAACTGTGCCTGTACAGCTGCCGACGGACAGGTTCATCAGGTAATCAAAATTGCTGTAACGTGAGCGTTAGAATCGGCCCTTCGCTAAAACAAACGCTAAGGCTCTTGTGCTTGTTGTCTGTAACCCTCTTCTACCATTTAGTCAGTACTCTGTAGTCTGCGGTCCCGTGCACCGCTCTGAATGGCAGGTGTAAGTGACCTATGTTACATCACGGTTTGTCCGGAGTACTACAACAAGGTAAAGCTGCCACCTTATTGGGAAGGGTGACTGCGAATATCCCTCGCAGTCAAACGTTTTCCTTGGGTTTCAGAGAACTACACAGACCTTTTTGGAAGTCCAACTTTTTTTTTCAATGTAAAATCACGACAGTTGCTTACATCCAGGCAAGCTGCAGTCAGTGTCTCGGACTAAACTTCGTATTTGCGAAAAGGCCTATCATACTTACAAAGTTCTTCCTATTACCAGCTGAACTATACAAATCATTTTCCTCGCCTAATATGCTGATCTGAATTGCAGCATGGAACAAACTTCCCGGAGAGAGATGCGAGTGGAACTGCTTTAGCCTGCAGAACATGTGATTGTTACCAGGGCCAAATCTCATGCGAAACTATCCCAGGATGGTAAATATACATGTGGTTCTATCCTAAAAAACCGCGTTAATTCGTTTAAAATTATTATTCGCATTTGGTTCATTGTAAAAATAGGCCCGAATGTGTTTCGTAGCTCACAATAGATTTATGAATTATTAATTAACCTCTTCAATTCTTGTTCTCATATTGGAGGGACAAACACTGCACAGCATTACGTTCATGAATTGGTGGATATTTTTCAACAAAGCTTTTACCATTGATTGTAGCGTTACGACGACAACAGCACCTGCTACCACGACGAGTCCCTTCACCACAACAACTCTACCACTCGGATGTCAAGGATGTGAAGAGGGTGGTGTCTGTTACGATGTTAGTAAATGTATTTCTCATTGATTTTTCGAAACCTGACCTTTCTTAGTAATTAAAATTATGCATGAATGTAAAGATTCAAATATAACTTTATGATTGGATAAGATTGGTACTGAATGGGAAGGTACAAATTGCACGGTATGCAGCTGTTTATCGATGGGTCAGACAATGTGCACCAAGGAGGCGTGTCCAAAGGTCAAATGCACCGGGGACGACTACTACCTCTTCCAACCAGATGGCGCCTGTTGTCCTGAGTGCGGTGAGTTAATCTTTATAAATGGATATGTCATGGAGTAGCTTTTTCATGACTTTTGGTTGAAAATAATTTTTGAAGGGTTACATTCAATATTCGTATAGGGATTGTATTAGGTTATTGAATTGCACCCTTTTGGGTCATTTTCAGTTGTTTCTGATAGAAACACCTGAAGTTGTCTGGTTTAATTTAGCTTGCGTGTCATATTTATGCATATCCAGTACAGGATAAGCTGATTCTGATACGAATTTGGTTCATTTCATTATTTTTTATCATATGCCAATGAATTCAATTTAATCTGCCACAGATATATCATATTTTTGATAGCACTTGTACAAATTAAAGGGGTAAGAGAAAGTCTAATGTGCTGTCTGTCACGACAGTCAGCGAGGAAAATGAGGAACACAAAACGCAACCTCAGCAGTTTAGGATGTACAGCCTATGTAGATTTAAAACGGCTTTACTTACCCGAATCTACAAATATAATTCATTTTCATATATGATCTACATTATTACATTTCTATTGTCATTCAGTGTACATATGTGTTGGACATAATCTGAGATGTAATGATTATTGCGATTGTCCAGACAACTATTGCATTGATGAAAATCCAGATTATTGTGGTAGGTATATATAAGGATGTTACACCTGCAGACCAATTCTTCGATGTGATGCACAGAATTCTTTAGAACAGACTCTCTCCACTCGCCACTTGCAAAATATATTAAAAGCATGAATTTATAACATCAAAGTTAGTTTCAAGTATTCCAATATTGTACTACTTAGGCAACAGTTATTTAGACAATGTTAGTTAAAATTTTAAGTGCCGTGTTCGGAGTTATGATTACGCCATTTCAGATAACTTCACCATTCCCCAACCCGAATGTGCCGATCCGCTACAGAAGCCACAGGATCCATGCAACCCCAACTACTGTAGACTACACGTGTGCAACAACGTTCGGGAGTGTATACCTTCCGACAACTGCTGCGAATGTGGGGAAGGCAAATATTATAATGGAACCCATTGCGTTCTTGAGGACAGCTGTCCATGTCTCGATGAAGATGGCATCACTAGATATCCAGGTCACTATCCTATTTTCTTTTTGGACTCTGAGTATGCATTATGATGACCTTGCAAACGAAACTTCGTGCAATGATTGGAACCTTTGATTCCGCAATTTTCATTGCTGATAATTTCAGTGTAATCATTTTGAATAAATAAAGTAAGCTGTCTGTTTTTTTAAATTTGTTGATTAAATTTGTGTCCTGTGCGCAGGAGAGACATGGAGTGGAAGTGATCCGTGTAGTACATATCAGTGTGTCCGGAATGAGATCCATACCATCACACAGGACTGTCCGGAAATCAAGTCATGTGCTCTAGTAAGTACAAACGTTTCTTCGTCAGAGAAAATCTAACATCATGTGTTGGCTCTGGTTAACTCCATGGGTTGAAGCCGTTGTCATGCTTTCTTGATGTTTAAGAAATGGCTTTCTTAAATTGTAAGTCACGTTAATGGGAAATATAGGAATAGCCATAAATTCCAAACTAAATTACCATCATGTATTTTACGTGATTTATTTTTATTTCACAGAATGAAGTTGGACCCGTCTTAATGCCTGGAGACTGTTGTCCCACATGTTTACGTACGTTTACAATAGTTTTCTTGATATTCTTAGAAATAATGTAATTAAAAAGGTTACTCTGAGAGTAATCGCTACCTTCACGAATGGTAAATGTCAAACTTAAATATACAATACAACACTTGTTGCCATGACCCCAAATCAAATGACGTCGCTAGTGACGTCATAATATGCAGGCATCTGGCAAGTTGCCAAGTGTCCAGATTGTGTAAAAATAGGACAAACTCATCACTTAACTACCTGTTGCTCAGGTAGCAATAAAACCAGAAAACGATCACATGCCAACGTTGTGAAAAAGCAGTATCCATGTCCACATTGAACATGTAGTTTACACTGAAAGTTAAAAACTTATTTTAGCGAAGGAACCAACAAGTACAACATCCACCACAGTGTTACCGACCGAAACAACAACCTCGGGAAGCGGAGAAGAGACAACAACCGGTCAACCAACAACTACCCAAGGTAATACTATTATCTTTACACACAATGCTAACTTCTTTTGTCACATACTTCCATTATTGATATGAACTGGACGGAAGGAATAATATCAGTGCCAACTGATTGACCCTCATGCCTATGGCAATGAGGGTCTACGTGTCGGAGGAAAACTAGGTTTGTGTTCTGGGCCGCCATTGCAGAAAAGTTGACCAGGATCCCCCCTCCCCCCATCCGGACTGGGGAAAATGCATTTCTGGGCATTTCAGACAATTCTGTGAAAAAGGACTTTTGACTGGAGAATTCTATACTAATACTCTATGTCTGAATTTATACCGTAAGCAACATTTCAAAATGTCACTATTCAATATTTACATGATAATCCCCAGCAGGTTGTATCAGTGACATGCGTTGTGAGTGTGTGGAGGATTGTGCTGACCCGTTTAAGTGTGACGTGACCCCGCCGTGCTGCGACAACTACCTCTGTCCGTACGGTTATCTCATGAACGAACGGGGATCCTGCGTCAGAAGGGTGTCATGCGGTAAGTATCATCCGTCTTCAGTTTGTTACATCGGCTTGTTTAAAACCAGCAAATCAGCAACACTTCAATGTGACCAATTTCGATCGTGCCGTTCGGAAGTAGGTAATTTTGATGTGACTGAAGTAGACTATGTCTGCCTGACTAAAAACACTAAAATAACATGTGTAAATTCGTTTCCTATGCTTCTTGTTTCGATGCGATCCATTATTTAAAATTTACTTCAGAAACGACAACTGAATCCGGTTCAGGTGCACCGACCACGACTCCACTTTACACGACAACACCCACTATTGTCACCGAGGTACCAACAACAACCACAGCACCAACTACAACTGTTACTGAGGCGCCAACCACAACAGTCACTTTAGCACCTACTACTACAGTTGCACCAACCAAAACGAGTGAAGGCATTAAGGATCACACTGGAAGTACTCCTACAGCAGGAACACTACCTACTTTCCCTGGTACAACAACAAAAGGCCAGACCACCACACAGGCACCAACAACCACAACAACTGTCACTACAACAAAGGCCCCAACCACTACAACTGTCACCGAAGCTCCAACAACTGAAGCAAGTGGTGAGGAGACCACTACTTTACCACCTGCACAAACAACAACTGAAGCAAGTGGTGAGGAGACAACTCAACCACCAGTTACAACAACTAAAGCACCGGTGACAACAGGTACAAACTGTTAACATCTCATACGATTTTGTATTATCTTATTAAATTCTCCAAAAAAGATTGTTCAAGAGTTCCAATGTTTCATTTAAAGGCAGCAGACTGATATTGATGCTAATAAACCCGTTTCGTTTTCATGTTAAATTTTCATTAATTTAAATGCATACACGTTGGCCTTTCTATTCACATTGTCATTCTACCTACTGTTTTTCTGAATGCAGTGGCAGAGACTACAACTGGATTGATAGTAACAACAACAACCTCAACTGGAACAACACAGGGAATATGTGATTATGTCCAAGGAATGAAATCTGCATCTTATGTACCTGATAGTCAGATTGAGACCACTCCAACATTAGATGATAAATCAGTCATCAGATATGGTGTAGATGGACCAGGATGGATTATATCACCAAGTGATGATCCCAAAGTGACAGTCACACTCACAGATCCTGTAACTGGTGAAGCTCCTTATGTCAAGAAGATCATCATATCACCACATGTCAATGTTGAGAAAGTCAAGTGTACAATGACCAAACAGCTAGACAATGGCAACAACATCCAAATAGAAGACACTGTGACACTAACTGCAACTGGAGAAATCGACTTCCAACAGGCAGTAAAACTGGAATCAGTGATAATAAAGTTGAAGACCTTCATTGATTCTTCTGTGAATGTTGAAGTAAAGATTGGTATTTTGGCGTGTTTCGTCGAACATGGTGAGTACACAAACTTGAAAATGTGTGACTCATTACACAGTAATCTATGAAATTGACTACACTACAACATAAACTATGCAATGTTCATTGAAAAGAAATGCTAGAAATACTATTTAATAATTATTCACAGTTGTGACTGAAGTTCCCACAAGCACCACGGAAGCTCCAACAACAGGTCAATCTACTACAAAAGCACCAACAACTACCGAGGTTGTGTCAACAACAAGCACCACACCGGTACCGACAACTTCAGGTACACAATAGTAACCAAAAGTGCTGAATACCTCAGTGTGTACTTATGTTTAGAGATAAATAATAATGGACAAGTAGATCACCTGAAAAAAAATTTAATTATCTTTACCTTGTAGAAGTGATTACAACAACACAGGAGGGTAGCGGTGAACCCACCACCACTCAACCGCCGACAACAACCAAAGTGGTAACCACTACACCATCAGTTACAACCACCCAGTCCGTAGTTACAACTACCGAAGGTTAGAACGTTATTTTCTAAGGTTACTTTTATATTTATTCGAGTTATTGGTTGGTTGAATCTTATCTTATTTTACATTACATGTGATCGTTATGATTGTAACCAAAGCTACAGAAATAACGTCACTAACAATGTATGACGAATACTCAGGAAGCACCAACAGCTTTTGCTTTTGGATACGATCCGTGCAGTAAGATGCTCTTATCCCAGCTTACTTTGTATTTTAAATCCTTGAAGCTTTCTGTGAAAGAAGCAATGCTTGTGTGTGTGAAGAGGACTGTGATGTACCAGACAAATGCTTGTCCTATCCGCCATGTTGTGAAGATTTCCAGTGTCCTGTTGGTTATTCTAAAAACGACAACAATGTGTGTCTCAGGAAAACTTCATGTTTGTACATTTTCATAGAAATATACGTTACATGTTTTTGTTTACATTTAAACTTTCCAAAACAATGGTGTGATTGCGATTTTCTGTCAAGTAATTTTGTGAAATTTTGTTTGCAATTTTAATTTTGTTTAAATTATTATTTTAATCTAGATTTTTAAATAAATCTAGGCATTATTACTACAACTGAGGGAAGAACACATCCAACTACCACAACTCCTGTCATCACAACCACAATAGTCCCATTCACAACAACCGTTTCCTCGACTACTCCAGGTAGATTACATAGTAGTGTAAGAATTGACTCCGTAATTTGCCCTTTTCTTTATGGATAATCTGGACAAAGCATATGACAAGTTAACAACATCTTCATGGAGTGTAAAATTTACTTTTTGTGATACCAGGAGCAACAGGTCATGCAACCCCAACTCCTGAAGTTACTATGACAACGACTGAATTTATAGCACCAACCACTACAACCGTCCAAATTGAAACAACTCCAACGGTAACCAAATGTTTTAGCAAACAATCAAATTTTACACACCTCAAAAACAACTTTTGAATTTTTAAATGAAAACACTTTTCATAACAATTTTGTTTTATTTTGTACTTTCACGCCGCTTTACATTTTTTTGTTGACATTGTGTTTTAGAAGGGCGAGGGTTCAGGATGGGAATCTACAACAGAGACCACAACATTGTCTCCCACAGCAACTTCATTAAAATCTACCTTGTCCACAGCTAAAGGTACAACCAAGGATGCCTAAACTATCAGCATGGCGTTATCAGATTTCCATCATCCTTGTTGATCTTTCAAAGATTTGTTCTTCATACTACTCATTGAAACTCAACAATTTCTTTGAATCTATGTCCTACAATTTACATTAACATTGAGATTAAGATTTTTCAACGTCCACTTTTTTATAATTCAACTTCGAGAAGTGGAGTGCATTTTCAGATGATTGTTCTAGCAACGGCAAAAAGTTATTTTTGTAGTTGGTAACATCTTGTTAAATATATTTTCAGGTACCACACAGCAGCCCACAACAACGACTGCACCACAGACTACAGGAGTACAAACAACTACACAGGTAGTAACAACAACAACAACTAAACAACCAACAACAACTACAATTCCACAAACTACAACTCCAGTAGAAACAACAACAGTAGCGGAAACAACTACTGTCGGTAGTGGGGAAGTTACAACACCAGTGGAAACAACAACAACCCCGCCACCAACTACAACCACTGTCCCACCCACTACAACGCCTGTTCATACCACAACCGCGTTAGTTGAAACAACAACTAAACAACTAACAACATCTACTATTCCAGAAATTACAACTAAAGCAGAAACAACTACAGTTGGCAGTGGAGAAGTTACAACACCAGTAGAAACAACAACTCAGCCACCAACTACAGCCACAGTCCCACAAACTACAACCACAGTAGGTACAACAGTGGCAGAAACAACCACAGTTGGTATCGGAGAAGCTACAACACCAGTGGAAACAACAACTCAGGCGCAAACAACAACCACTGTCCCAAAAACTACAACGCCTGCTCATACCACAACCGGAGTCGTAGAAACAACAACCAAACAACCAACAACAACGGGCATGCCTTCAACAACAACTGAATTAGTAACAACGACAGGGGTAGCAACAACAACTGGCAGTGGTGAAGTAACAACACAGCTAGAAACAACCACTACTCAACCACACAGTACAACAGTAACGCAAGTCACAACTTCAACTGGTGCTCCTTCCACTACTACAGAGGCTAGTGGAGAGGAATCAACAGAGACACCAACTACCACTGAAGGACAAACAACAACTGTTACTGAAGCACCAACTACAACTGTTGCACCAACAACGACAGGAGAAGGGGTAAAGGATCACACAGGAAGTACTACAACAGCAGAAACACTACCTACTTTCCCTGGTACAACTACAATCGGAAAAACAACAACCTCACAAGCACCAGTAACAACCACACATGTTATTACTGCAACACAAGCACCAACTACCACAGCAGTTGAAACTACAACAAAGGTTCCAACTACTACAACTGTTACAGAAGCTCCAACAACTGAAGCAAGTGGTGAAGAGACCACGCAGCCACCAGCAACAACAACTGGGGCACCAGTTATAACTACCACACAGGCACCAACAACTACACAGGTTGTAACTACAACAAATGTTCCAATCACCACAACTGTTACAGAAGCTCCAACAACTGAAGCAAGTGGTGAGGAGACCACGCAGCCACCAGCAACAACAACTGCGGCACCAGTAACCACTACTCGTGCTGTAACCACCACACAAGCACCAACAACTACAGCAGTTGTAACAACAACGAAAGTTCCGACCACTTCCACACGGGCCCCAACAACCACCTCTACTCAAGCGCCGACCACTACGACAGAGTCTAGTGGAAGTGGACAAGAGACAACGACGGAGGTGGCAATGACTACAAAAGGTAATGATTACTATCATTAAACTTTCAGTTTGCTAAATGGTTCAATAGGTCTGGTCTGTAGAATACAAATAATACATGTTTTCTAAAATTGTGATTTGTGCAGGATAGCCTTTCACATAGTATTTGGAATGAGGTCATGTTTTTTTATTAAATTAGATTTTGTAATTGTAGTAGTTAAAGCAAGAACTGGACTGACAGTGACAATTATAACTTCAACATATCGTGCAGATTTTAGCACTAACGGTCTTGAAGTGTACCTCTGTGGTGTCAGACGTATCTAACTTTTCTAGAGATTTTAAGGTATTGTAGTAGAATTACTTGTTAATCTTTGCAGTCACTGAAACAACAACTGGTGTCATTGTAACAACAACAACCCCAACTGGAACAACACAGGGAATATGTGATTACATCCAGGGAATGAAATCTGCATCTTATGTACCCGACAGTCAGATAGAGACCAGTCCAACATTACACGACAAGTCTATCATCAGATATGGTGTGGATGGACCAGGATGGATTGTATCACCAAGTGATGATCCCAAAGTGACAGTCACACTCACAGATCCTGTAACTGGTGAAGCTCCTTTTGTCAAGAAGATCATCATATCACCACATGTCAATGTTGAGGAAGTCCAGTGTACAATGACCAAGGAACTAAACAATGGCAACACTATCCAGATAGAAGATACTCTTGTATTAGATGCGACAGGAGAAATTGACTTCCAGCAAGCAGTCAAACTGATAACTGTGAACTTAAATGTGAAGAAATTTACAAATTCGTCAACAAACATAGAGGTTAAGATAGGCATTGTGGCATGCTTTGTAGAACACAGTAGGTACCTTGGTAATAATTAGGCAAATGTAATTTGTGTTTAATTGTAAACCACCACAACCATGTGTATCAAATAAGAATAGAAGTCTCGCTTCCGGCACATAGCCGTGAAGGGGGTTCAATTAACTTTCTTTGTCTCCGATGTCTATGCCTGTGGGTCAATCCACATAATTATGTATAATTTATCATGGAAAAATTGTAAAGCGTTGTACTTTAATTCCATTGAATTCAATACAGCAAAACTTCCTATCAGACCTATCTTTAAACTTTCGGATGAGAGTCCATCTGACTAAATGTCTAGCAATTTCCTATATTCTATGAATAATACAAAATAACTTTGTAATTAAACTTGTATTTCTCACTGTTTAGTTACTACTGGACATCCAACCACCGAAACTACGACCACGCATGTACCAACTGAAACAACTGGTATGTTGATGTTCCGTGCCTTAGGCAAAGCTCAGAATAGTTAATTTTGTAAAGTTAAAAGTTTTGTAAAGTTACAAAACAACGTTAGCAATAGTCAACATTGTATTTTAAGCACTAATGCAATGTTTTAAAAACACTAAGGCACTAATTACCTTAGAATTTGTACAGGAAACTCCTCATTCACAGCCACCTATTTGCCCGTCGAATTTGGCCGTATATTAGGGCTGGCAGTAAAGGAGCTACAGTTTTGAAGAAAAGATTTGGGGCCAACTTGGATGTAAACCAGGAGTGGCCGTAAAGAAGGGTAACCGTAAATGAGGAGATTTACTGTACTTCATTTCGAGGACAATAGACATTCTCGTTACTTCATCTTTAGAAGAATAACGCTACAATGTGAATATCTAATATTCCTAATATGTAAAAAATAAGCAAGTTAACAAAGTTGCCATACAACGCATTGTGTCTCTTTTTATGTAGAAGTGTTTACAACAACAATCGTTCCCACTACAACTGCCCATGTTACAACTGGAGAAACAACAACTAAACGCCCAACAACAACTACTATTCCACAAACTACAACTAAAGTCGAAACAACAACTGCAGTTGAAACTACAACGGTAGGTAGTGGAGAGGTTACAACCCCAGTGGAAACAACCACAACTCAAAAACCAACTACAACCACTGTGACAACTACACCAATAAAAGAAATCACAACAACAGCAACAACGACAACTGTTCCACAAACTACAACAGCAGTACAAACAACAACAGCGAAGGAAACAACCACAGTCGGTAGTGGACAAACTACAACATCAGTGGAAACAACACCAACCATGCCACCAACTACAACCACAATTCCACGTACTACAACAAAGGCAGAAACAACTACAGCTGGAAGTGAAGAAGTATCAACTCCATTAGAAACTAGTACTTCCCAACCACCAAGTACTACAGTTGTTACTACAGTGCCAATAACAACTACTAAAACAACAGTACCAACCACGACAACTGTCGCAGAGGTCACAACTACCGAGGGCAGCGGAGAGACAACCACTGAATTACCTACAACCACTGTCACCCAAGCACCATCAACTACAGTTGCACCAACTACCACAGTCATTGAGGAAACAACAACGACTACAGCTACCACTACGTATCCAATTTCAACTACTCAAGTAACGAGTAAGACATTTTTGTCTTTCTTTAAACAAATTTTGGAGACTGAGGTTTATTTCGCAAAGAACATTTTTGTTCCAAATACAAAGGCTCCCTTTTGAACCCTCTGAACACGTGCTTGAAACTACGTTAGTGTAGAGTAGACATAAATATTTACTAATGCTTAATCTTCGACAGTTATAAATGGATCATTACTTACATTACTAAGCTTGCCCGTAATAGGGGCATTTACAGCTCCAGGCTTTTAGTGGGACCTTAACTAACCTAATACATAACCAAACACGAACAGGGGAACACCACCGCAGAGTAAGGAATCCGTTGGACGCACTCAGCGAGTTATCTTAAACCAACGAAGGCAAAAACTTTACAGAACTAGTAAGACCCAGTCCCAGTATCATACAATGTATCAACATAAAATACTTTACGATTCTCCAGTTACCTGTGAAAGAAGTGAGGCCTGTACCTGCCATGAAGACTGCAATATTCCCAATAAATGTTCAAACTCACCTGTATGTTGTGATGACTACCCTTGTCCGACAGGATATTCCAAAGATGGAAGAGGGGCTTGTATAAGAAAAGCATCTTGTGGTATTTTGTTTACTTTTTGTAACTTTGATCATTACAATTTTGATATTTCCCAATTTTGTTTACAACTTTGTCGCTATTTTACTAATTCTATGAAATATTTTGTATGTATTAATTTTTTAAACACCTTTTTGTTAAGATGTAACGACAATTGGAAATACCCGGACTCTTCCAACGACAACAACACCAATCCCAACTACGACCATCCAATCTTTCACAACCACTGTTCCTACAACTACACCTGGTCCAACTGGTATACCAATTTTACATTTTGAATATACTAAGCTAATTATTGCTTTTTTATATTTTGCCAGTTTTGCTGCAATGAATTTTGCACTTTGCATTCTTGTACCTTCACAAAAGAAAATTAAGCAGAAATTTAAGTTAGATTGACCAGCCTTAAACCGATTACAGTGGGAGCTGTCCTGAGCAGAACCAGAGCAGCAACATCCTTCCTTTTTCATAGCTTAGGCGGTATACCTGCCTCTTGTGACATTCTAATCGTAACGAATTAGGATGCGGCTCAAGACAGGTTCTACTATCCATTGTTTTCACAGGTTCACCGACTCCAACCCCAGAAGTGACATCAACCACAACAGCATTTACACCGCCAACGACAACCACTATGCCACCCACCACTACCACTCCACAGGTAAAACACCTCCTCAATGTGCGAAATTGATGATATGAGAAAGATTAGGTGTAACTACTGCTGCTGTAATTGTCACAGTCATTATCATTAGTCTTAAATTCAGCTCTACGATTTATTATTTAGGTACCTACAGGCTCTGGTTGGGAGGAAACAACAACAACGGCACCACCAACTACGGAAGCACCTACCACATCGCTATCGCATGAAACTACAACCATACAAGAAACCACTACAAACGTGCCAACGACCAGCACAACTGAGCCGCCCACGACAACAACACCAAGGGTGGAGACTACCACAGAGCAAGTTACAACTACCGAGTCTGGAAGTGGAACAACGCCAGGTGAAGAACTCACAACAACTGTTGGAGTAGTCACAACTACTACAACTATTCCGAAAACAACCACAACTAAAGGTTTGTCTGTCGTATTTCTGACCAGTAAATTTATTGAGCCTCATGCCTCAGCAGGAGGGTCTATGTATTGGACGAAATCTACATTTGTGTTCTGGGCCGCCATTGCAAAAAGTTG
>JBCAUI010146202.1:0-17983 GCA_038406195.1 Haplosyllis anthogorgicola
CCCCCCAGGTGAGGACGAGGTATGGGGATGACGTATAGGCATGAATTATGGCCATAAGCTATGATAATGATGTATGGTGATGAGGTCTGGGGATGAGGTATGGGGATGGACCCCCCCCTAACCGTGCGAAGCACGGGTTTCACCTAGTTTCTATAATAAATGTTACCCGCTGACCTAGGCCACAATGCATGACATAAGTTAACGGTAAAATTTACAAGTAAATAAGTAGCTTGGGTTGACTCCAACAAATCAGTTGATCCTGTAATCTACAAGTCCAGTTTCATGACCGTGGAGAGACTCTGGGTTGGCAACCTCTGTCACGGAGGAAACAGTACGGACGAAAATTTCTGACAAAACGTATCCTTCACGTGGCAAAATTGTTTTATGGCAAAAATGATTTAAGAATTTGCAAAAAACGCCATGACGTTTTGACAATATGTGCTCAATTGTGGTGAATGCGGGGTCAATTTTAAGATCATCCACATATATCTGCAACTAAAATTTTGTTCATTATAATGACCACAAATGAAATTTTCAAAAGTATGATAAAGGGGTACTTAAAATTTATGCCACAACTAGACATTTTCTGCGAGCAGAATGAGAAAAACCTGATAGAATTGCCAGTTGATGTCACCCGGCTTCACAGAATTTCCAGCGCCTGTTCGATAGACATGCGAGCAGATTGCTGTCCTGTTTTTACATTTAGTATAAAATGCTGTCATCACAAGTCGAATACGCACTTTGAGACACAATAATGAGGGTGGGGGATGAGTAACTACAAGAGAGCACCCCCTCGAATGGCCTATATTTCTTTCGTTTTCGAGGGTCTTTGGACGAAAAATAGGTCCCGATGGACCTGAGCTCATTTGGCATTATCATAAAACTATGATAATATCACATGAAAAACAAATTAAGTGTCTCAAGTCCAAATCCCAAATAAGTGACCTATGAAAAAACATAAATATGGCTGCCAAACTGCAATATAGGTGCCATCAATATAATTTTTACAGGAAATAAGGAGGGTATATAGATGCACAAGGCCACCAAATATGAAGTTTGTATCAACTGCATCTCCAGGAGAAAGGTTCAAAGAAAAAAACAAATATGGTTGCCAATTTGAGAATAATGAGCACAGCAATATAATTTTTGCTAGGCTTTGAGATGGGACATATGTGCATGTGTGTGTAATATATGAATTCTCTATGATCAGTAGTGTGCTCAGGGCAGCTGTGCACAGACGACAACGATGCTGGACGACGACAACAATGACAACGATGACAATGACGGACAATTCATGATTCTGTAGGCTCTTTAGCAATTATGCCAAATGAGCCAACAAAAACGGCCCAAGCTGTAGGTTGACAGGACGGAAGACAAGTGTGTGGACGATTCTTTTTCTTACAAGAGAATGCAATATGGAAAACGGCTACTGTAATAGAAAGAAGAAAGGCATTGAATTGCTTTGCCTCGTTTGTTATCACCATGTATCGTGCAAGTGGCTTGAGTGAAGAATATTAACGATTCGGAGTAAATGATTTATTCAGGGACTACATTGATAATCACCCACCTATTCGAAGTCTTTCAAACCCTCACCAGAAGTCCTATTTGCACAGTGCTACGAATTTCTTTTCAACTACACGCTAAAATACACAAAGTTGATTCACATTTCCAAAGTGTAAAACGGTTGTTGAACATGTAATTGGTAAATTAAGCAGCCTGCCATACTATTTCATCCAGATAATTTCCGATATGGTCTATGCTGTATGACATTGGCGTATCAATTTTACAAAGTGCTACTTTCAGCACTGTGTAAATGAGACTTTCACATTGGCTTATATATATACAAGACTTTCAATCACGATTATCATTGTACAACCGGATTTTTGTGTACATACACTGCATGAAACCAACAAAAGCCATACGACATATTGCATGGGACATGCATATTGGTACGGCGTCTACTTCTAGAAACCTTAAAGTCATAACCTGTATCCCACATCTAGTTATCTGACTTTTTTTCTTGAATTTAATTTTGATTTTTGTTGGTGAGACGTGAAAACATAAACCGCACAGACTGAAGTTTCCAGGGTCTACTAAAATGATTTAGTTCCCAAATTTATGTACATATTTTACTAATGTTGTCCAGTGATTTCAATGCTTTTCGGTAACGTTATAAACCCTGCTAATTGCAAATATATATTCTTGTCTCGCCAAAATTACCTTCTGAATTTAATAAGCTTAACCGTAATCAAGACTCAACACTGTCCAGGGCTGCATATCGAATATGTGGACACTACAAATTTAGGAGTTTATTTTTGTTTATTTTTACATATTTGGCTGAGTGTAAATTTCTTCTAATCATCCTTAAACATGTAAATCCCAGAATGTTTAACCGTTATTTTTTTTACATAAATGTCAATATCTGTTCATAGATGTAAATTGACCTGCATATAATCTTTAAAACATTATTATCAGTAGCAAGATATTTTAAAAATCCAATACAAACCTAGAAATTAAAATAACGTCTTTACATTTTTTACCTATTTCAGCTATTCCAGCTCGTAAGTAAAGCTTTATTGTTCTATTTTAATCATAAAAATAAGATCGTGGTACTCACAGCACCCGGATAAAAACTTTCTTGATGTACCTTAGACTTCTTTAAATGCATGACCTAATAATTACAATATCAAGAAGTCATGACAAAACAAATTGACATTCCAAATGATTCACGAAGACAAATTGCCTTGACCACCACGGAAAAAATCTTTTCTTACTGAAATTTTCCTATCAAACATCTAGACTATTATTATAAATGCAATGTAATCAGATACGCCTGCTGAGGTGTAGGCTAAACGACTACTTGATCGTTTTACAGCGTACTTGTGGAGATGTACGTTTGAGACAAACGATGGTGCTGCCACCCTATGCGGTCTGGCGCAAGACTTCACCTACGACACCCAGGGATTCGACTGGACCCTGTGGAAGGGCGCCACTCCCTCTAAAGAGACTGGACCCGACAGAGCTTACAGTGGCGACTTCTATCTGTACATAGAGACTAGCAATCCTAGGAGGCAGGGCGATAATGCAAGGTATGAAGCAAAGGTGTTTCCAAATGCGCACATAACAATGTGCAAGCTTGATACCCGTTGGTAACACAATAGCGAATTTCACCAAACCAAATTTCCTTTTCACAGACAGGAAAAATGCTTTTGACAGGTCGATCTGTAACAGTGGCCTTATAAATTATTCTCCCATTAAAGCTTGGCTTACTTGTTTAGGATTGATATTTCATTTTGCAAACAACTTTTTTTTCAGGCTGGGATTTTTCATTGGAACAATACAACAACAAATGTTTACAAAATGAACAGGCTACATTACATTGCTTTACTGATATATTGGTTTCATCTTGTTGAGTGAGGTTAAATAATATTTTTTGATTTTTTTCCAGAATTTTGCTGCCAGATGTGCGTCACAACGGAGACGTTTGCGTTGAGTTCTTCTTCAACATGTTTGGCTTCCACACGGGCGAGTTAGAAATCTTCACCCGAGACGGTGGTAACGGTTTCAACGACCAACAGAGGTGGACGATGGTGGGGCCGCAGGGCCGACAGTGGAGGCAGCAGAGAACCACGATACAGAACCTACGAAGCGGACAACAGGTTTTGACCTTTTAAAGGGCGTAAAAGCCCACCATTATTCAGCTTGCACCAGGGTACCAGTATAATCCAGCTGATTTGACTGGTCAAGCGATTGTTCTTTTTCGGGCTTTACTTTTGGTTCCCGGTCTAACAACATGTATCGAACCACGCCATGCTGGTATATTGATTCCAGTGGCAGATCCAGGATTCCCCGCAGGAGGGAGCGCCCAATGGAAATTCTGGCTAATTGACCTGTGGGAGGAAGCGCTCACCCCTGGCGCAACCCCAGTACGCCAAAGGATTCAATTTAATTTTAAAACATCTCATCAATGAGGTTGTATAAATGTCCGGAGCGGATCCAGTACCTCCTAGATCTGTCATTGGTAATTATGATAAAATAAACATTAGTGATTAGATGTTTTCAAGATAGAAAGTACAGCTTGACCAGTGGGACATCAGACCTTAACGTAAAAGGACTCGGGCTTACATCCTATTTTTTTCTTTTGTGTACAAATTTCGGATTCACGCAATTACTTTGGTCCTCTGGCATCCATGATTTAAACTTCTGATCATGGCAATATGGATCTGTCGCCTCACTTCTGCCCTGTTTATTAGCAGACCAATCTGAGGGTAAAAATAATGTAATACACTTTCAAAACATTGTAGATTGGTTTCAAGGGTGTACGAGGAGGTGAATACTCTGGAGATATAGCCATAGACAGCATTCAAATTCGGCCTGGTGCTTGCTGATTCGTCCATTAAACAACCAATTGTGATGACATCATCAGTTTCAGTGTGGTGCATATCTTGCTGACATCATTCTTTTTTGATAAACATTTTGTAAAGCGTCTTGCACCCAGACACTGTTGCAGAAATATTTCTAACTTGAGAGGCCGACAAATTAAACAACTATTACTTACAAAGAAAGCTAAACTGACATTTTGGTAACGTGGCGGAAACGGAAATCTTATGAATAAATTAAAATAAACAAAAGACATTGGACTCAACACTTCGAATCACTTTAAATTTACACTTTGTCACTTTAAGGAGAAAGATTTCTTTTTCATACATATATTTATTATATTTTCACCAACATCAATGGTACAAGTTAACAACTTGTGAGTGCAATTCAATCACTACCAGATTGCTATTGTGTTTTTGTACTATTTTTATATAAAAGGACATCTGCGTCTTTTATTTGTCAAACATATCATGTATAAGTAAATGTAATGCAAGAATATCTCTGTGTGGATTAAGTGTATTTCTGATTCAACTTTGTTAATTGATTTAGTTAACATTTGGTTCACCATGTTTATCACGTGAAACAATTAAAATTTATGAAAATGAAAATGTTGTGAAATAGAGGTTACCAAAGCAAGTACAAAATACTTAAAGATACTTCAATTTCTAATTAGAGCAGTGGGTAAATTACTGAAAAGTTCCAAAATTTCTTAGCACTATATTTCAATTAGCACATTGTAAATGGGATACTGTACTTTTCCAATGGTGACAATGTGTTTTGATACATGAAGTAGACATCTGCCTGTTTGTAACATATTTTCTAAACAATATAATGTCCTAAAACTAAAGAGAGTGATATCCACCCTACAACAATTGATTGTTACCTAAAATTGGTGCTGCCTGCCATCTTTAGTCATTCCATTTGTGTCCCCTGTAGGTACTAGAGGTTATTTAATATATTGTGATCCAAGATGGAATTCTAAACATACCCAGATAGATTTAGTGAGGTACAAGTGCGTTGTTAAATATTGATGGTCTCGGAAATGATCTTGATCTGCCTGATTTCGCAGAACACAAATGTAAGTTATAAGAACTATTAATATTACTGATTATTAAGCTATCATTGTACATAAAACCTTCTGAAAACCAATTACAACAAGCAGGGAATTAACAGCATTGTTAAAAAAATCGTTTACTGTGACAAATTGTTATCTAAATTGAAATTACTAATGCGCAGGATATACTAATATTGGTCTGTCCAATATAACACCTACCAAAGTTGGCAAGTCCATTTCATTTCCGAAAACTTAATTATCATGAATGAGCAAATGAATATATACACGATGGAATGAACATTTATACTTTGTTTGGATATGGAAGATGAGGACGAGTTGACGAGTGTCATATATATTTCACTTATTAATTCAAATATATTCCACATAATGGTTCATTTTATTATTATCATATATTATTACACACATAGAGTTGTTTACTTTATCTCAAATTTGTGATTGTTTTAAATCATTATTAATGATTTATTAGGAATACGTTTAAAATGTGATATACATAGTCGCCATAATATATTATGTATATATTATGTTATTATTGTTGAATATGTGGGATTTTTCAAATTGCTAAAACGAAATATTATCTGAAGCTGTTTAGGCTTATTTTTTTTAATCATTTGGATTACATTGCACTACCAGGATTTTCAAAGTGCGGTGATCGGAAAACAAATTGAACTTTGCCCCTAAAAAGCCAAACTATTCATTAATATAAAAAAAAATTGATTTTGCTCGATCAACTTTTGATGGATCGCATCCGAGGTGACCGTATTTTGCCGTGTGTAACGTATTTCAGCAGCCAAATGAGTTTTGTTTTTTTTTGAAATCCCTATTTCAAAGTGCGGTGGGAAATGTAATCCAAACAATTAAAATAAAAAAAGCCTTACTTTATAACTGGCACAAGAAATTACCAAGCCTTGACGTGAACCATAACTGGGCGGCCAGACACCGACAGTAACAAAATGTTACACCCTGGTCGGGTATGTGATTTCAAAGGGGTCGCGCTTAAAGGTTTGGCGTGTTCGAGGTTAAGTAGTGTGGGCGCTTTCGTTTTATGCAATTTGATGAAATTCTATTACAAGGGTTGAAAAATCTTGCCGTCACTGTTTTTGCATGTATAACACAAGTTATAAAATTGACACCAATTAACGCACATTTCCTATGAGGGGAATTTTTGGTGCATGAGGAGAATGATTAACATCAATCGAGAAAATTATTTCATCCTGTTTGTTAAGAACAAAATTCAAATCATTACATATTTTGGGTAGAAGTAAAAATGTATGCATATGTCAGAATCTTCCACGTTCCGTACAGATTTCATGATCCATACCAGAATTACCAACAGTTTGTTACTAAGACTACAACACGATTGTTACAGTCACTGTAACTGACCTCGAAAGGTGAAAATATATGTATTTTAGCCTAAAAACTTGTCACAATACTATAAGCCAGTAAGTTAAATTTTTCTGATAAATTTATTGGTCCTGTGTGCGCGTTGACAAGTACAAGTGCTGTGGTGAAAAATCGAAATTTGCTCGTGCTGACAACTAGGGTGGTAAAACAAACGAACGTGTAGCGCAGTACTAAAATGTTTTGTTTGAAATGATTCTGCAAATGTGATATTGATATTGTAAAATATCGCATTTGCTACCATTTAGTTATGACCTAATTTACGCCATGAACCCATTACCAACATTTTACACCTATATTATACTTCACCTCAACTAATACATTGTTGAACTTGCAGCAGATGTAGAAATAATTAAGCTTCACCCAAAGAACAACAAGATCTTAATTTTCAACAGTCTAATCTGCCCATTCACGCTTTGGATATTGATTGAGATCGTCACGACAACTATAAACTGGGACAAATCATGAAATTCATATCAATTTAGAAATGTACAGAAGACAAGGAGAAACAAAGGAGTTCCACGCTGTGCTTTTGATGCGCTATTCTTCCAAAACTGACAAGAGTTTGCTAATTTGAAAGAAATCCAAATCTATGGTCCATATTCATTTAGACATAAACCAACTATGCACGTTTAGACATATTACTGTGGCAGTCTTACTGCCAAATTCCACCGGGTATGTTAGCCCAGGTCCCAAAGTAGTGTTTCGTTATTGCATATATGAAAATAAAGGACTGATCGATCCCATAACATGTATCACATACATAACTGGAAACGTATATTTCTACATGAAGCATTAACATGCAGCTTTTCAAAGTTAAATATGACTGTAATTTTGTACAATTGGAATCGATCTTCGGCATAAATGAGTATAAAAGGGTGACGGCTGTTAAGTTTCATTGTATTTATGATTGCAGTATACATGTATGGTCATCACTTTGTTTTATCACATAGTTATACAGCGGTATGAATCTCAATAAAACAGTCAACAGTAAAAAAACCAACTTTCTTGTTCTTCTTAGGTTTCATTTATTATTATAGTCAAATAAACAAATTCAAAACAAAACGGTTGTGGCCTACAGAACTTATAAAAATAGAACATTTAGAATACTATTATTTCCGTCATTAGTCCAAAGTTGAATTCTTTTGTTCCGAAATATTGATACAATTGTACTGAGCTGAACAACTCCTGAAATTTCTATCAATTTGAAAACTTACAAAACAAAACAGAGAGCACAAGAATTCAGTGCTGTGCTTTCGAAATGTTATTGTGCCAGAACTGATTCAGCCTTTCTCTCAATCAACCAAATGATGAAATGTCTTTTCATGGCTCTTCATTTACGACCAATGGGTTCTTTTTTCGAGTGAATGAAGCGACGTAAAGTTGTATTGTAGCAAAATGAAATCAATTTCAGAAGCTGTAGAATTAGACAAAATCTAAAAGCTATGACACAATGAACGCGACCCGTTTTGGCACGGAATAGATTTGTTTCCATACGTGGTATATTTGTACACAATAGGGAGGTTTAGCTGCAGGTTACGTGGAGCATGACATGGTCCAAAAACTCAGGTTTTGTCTTAAGTTTTGGATCAATTTTCAGACATACACTTTCACTTTAACTCATATTTCTGTATTGTAAATGTAAACTTACATGACAAATTTTAACATGGTAATAATACGAAAAGCTAACTCTTTCATTTCATACCAATTTTGAATACATTTTTATCCAAACCTACTGGGCTGTTAATGAATAAACCGCCTCTGAAGTATACTCTAAATGACAACGACATTAAATTCTATGAACGTAATTACTGATGTCATCTCAATTACAAAACATCGCTACGAAAGGGAGCACGGCAATGCTCTGAGCAACTGAAAAAACGTACTACTGGGTCTTAATTAAGTGTTATCATTCTTTCTTTTATATTTTGTTACAGAGGACGCGCACATAGAAGAATTCCCGTTTCTCACAGATGGTGACCAAGACTCCTGTGATCTGGTGTACAACGAGGATCCCGCGAGGAAGAAGTTCATTGATGTCATCGTAAACAAGAACTGCTGCACCTCGGATCCAACCTGACCTTGACCTTCAAGAACATACAAACATGTGAGATCATGAGACATGAAGTAGTCCTTTACACTAAAACGACAAGAAACGTTGAATACTGTAACTCCAAGACTCTACTGCGCCAGTGTGACGTAACACGTGACAGGTCACATGATCAACGTTGTGACGTCACGTGTCAATGCGACGGATTACAATGTGAGTTAGTGTTGGTGTTGAGACCAAGGGCACAAATTGAAGCATGTGAGCTTTCTTCGACCGTTTGAACTTAGTATAGGAAAGGAGTTCTCCGCCTGGATTAAAGTAATAGTAAAGCGCCAATGATACCAGGGAACTTGTCTACTGAGCGCTATATATCAAGTTTCAAAACTTTAACTTTTGAACAAACATTTAACACAGGTAAAATCATAAAATGCTACTGCTATTGAAAAATGCATATTTCTTAATTTCATTTCCTTTGTATTGTTCTTTAATAATTTGTGTTTTGTCACTGTCAGTCACTTTCCCCGGCAAACCTATAAATAACAATGATCAAATGGTGACATTACCCAGTGCTCATTTAGAGAAATCAATCACTTCTTTGTGCTTCGTCACTGATTAGTTACTTTTTCACCAGTTCACCTCTAAATAATAAAGATTAAATGGCAAAGTACCTGGAGTTTATTTTGAGAAATTGATATGAACTGTGTCTTATTTGAAAATAAAACATGTTCCAGCAAATATCAACAGAATATAATCGGGAAAAGTGCGCTCATAAAAACGAAGTAGAAGACATGGTTTAGAGACGAAGACCTATCTACTGTCCACTGTACATAGGTGTCTGGTCTCTTTTTTGGTTATGTAATCATAGTTTATCATGAGTGCTATCATTTCAACGGTACTGCCGATTCCTATCAATTTTGATAAGATAACAACAGGTCCGTCCCAGCTGAAACTCAGGGCCTAAACAGAGATACCAGTGGCCCTACGAAATGAATTCTATCCCACAAAAAATTTAACGAACCAAAACAACGCAACACAAGACTGATTCTTTTCCTTTTGTTCCTTTCATTCCTTTCGTGTGAATTACTAATAAAATGAACAATACATTAGCCAGAACCTCATTAAATGATTTAAAACAGTTTTGTGCGTGTTTTTCTTTCACAATGTTCTGCGAAAGTGATGCATTATCCGAGGACACTAACATATACTTTACGAATGATTACAAGAAATCAATCATCAACAAGTCTTGGTATATTTTATTGGCAAAACACTTAAAACAAATTAATAATATAGATGTATCATTCATAACCAACACTGTTCGATGCAAAATGATAATCTAAATCAACCTATATCCTAATTACTTTTGATTGATAATTTGGCAATGTTACAACAGCAAAAAGCGGTCTTTGTTTAAAATAATTGCCCAGAAATTTCTAGGTGAGTCTGAGACTATCTCTTCATATAGGCCTTCAGATTTCGGACAAGTTTTCTCTTACATTGTTCAATCTAATCTTCATCTGACGCATCAAAATGCAGATGATTCTGATATGCTACTTCCTGTTGTTACAATATCTCAACTTCTTTGGAATTTTTGCAGGTACATGCATTGGCTTTTCGTTTCAAAGTCCGTTTAAATATTATTCGATTTGGTAACCATAGAAATTCATGTTCTGGATTAAAGATACATAAAAAGTGATTTCTACTTAGCTGGAGGATGCTTAGAATACCACTTCAGATATCACGGAATAATATTTCACTACTATTCTGTATGCAGACAAGACCAGCAGTTGAGAAGTTGTTATTTATTTTGCAAATATGTTACAGCACGTGAGGTACTATTTCTCATCAAAATATTTCACTAGCGTGGATTCCCATCATTTTTATAATTCAATCACATTAAATAACCTACTCTGAAATATGCTGCCGTTTGCATGGAAATTTACATTGCTTCAAAAAGTAAATTACAAAACTGAAGTTGTTAAGAGACCTTCAACCAAACTTTAGAAGACGTTCAGCCTGTGCGTGCTCTTTAATGTCTCGCACAGATTGCACAAAGGGTCTGCACCAATACTTCGTTGTACGCATGAGTACTGTTGTGCCCATGTTAAGTTGGGTTTTTTTCATCATTTAGATTACATTGCATTGCCAGGATTTTCAAAGTGCGGCGATCGGGAAAATTGAACTTGGTTTCTAAAAAACCAAACTATTCATAAATATCAAAAATATCATCATTCTTTTCTGATCGACTGGTGACGGAGCATGGAGCATGTCCTACATGACTGTATTTTACCATACACAACATGTCTCAGATGGCATTTGAGTTTATTTTTTTAATCCCGATTTCAAAGTGAGGCGGGAAATGTAATTCAAACAACTGAATAAAACAAAACCTCATACGAAATGATAATAGGTTTAATCTTGCAGCGACCTGGGCCTGTAACAAGGCGTGCGATCTTAGAACATACGGAAAATATCCTCAGATAGCCGGCTCAGATAGCCGGCTCAGATAGCCGGCTGGGGTACGACCTTCTGCACGTTCAGGAATTTCTGCTGGGACGACTCTCTGGGATGCGACCTCAGCTGTTTTCTTGGATGTAAGACACATCAAATCCTTGGAATGGTGTAGCTTTTGATCGCTTCAAATGAGAAAAGGGAGAAAATCATTGCGGAATTTATTTGCTTGTCAAATGTGTCGAAACGATACATTTCGACAGTTTAAGTTTACACATAGCTCCATCTCCTGAAATTCCTATCTTTTTGACAATGAACAAAGGAAGGAACGAAAGAGCTTCACGCTGTGCTTTTGATGCGCTATTGTTCCAAAATGATAGAAATTACACCCTATCATACTTTATTTTAGAGTTACTTTCTGAACATTTCAAACCAAATTTAAGGGATTATATTTATCGTTAATGTTGGCATCTCAGAACATTTAATTGCAATACTGTTTAAAAATATGTCACTCCTGGTTTTAATGTTCTGAATGTTCCCATTTTATATTTATCGCACGGCTACAGATAGTGTTCACACCGTCCAGGTCCTGTACAATCCGTCACTGAGAGAGTGGACCAAACCAAACACAGTCTACAAGGCAGGTCCTGCCGCGGACTTCGGATACAACTTGGAAACCAATCCTCCAGTTGGTATTTTTGTATGTGATGAATTTTTAGGGAGATAAAGGGACCCCCTTATTTGTAAGAAAAAATGCATACTTGGCACTGGATTAACGTGGTATTGCTATTTTTTATTATAAAGTAAAATATATATACATAAGGATATACATAAGGATGTGTTTTATTTTGTGTTTTCAGATCGTGAAATTACTATCAAATTTTTAACTTCCCGCAACAATTGAATTTTATGTGAGGCTATTAAGGCGAATAATACCTTAGCGTAGAATTCTATCGACACCAAATTGATAGAAATTTTTTTACATTATTTTGCTTCAGATTAGCGGATCGGTTGCAATAGCAGATCCAGATGATGGTTGTGACACTCTTACAAATCTGGAAGAAGTACAAGGAAAGATTGTTCTCATCCATCGAGAGACTGTACCTTCCGTCTTAAGGTTAGCAGTTCAAAGACTTTTGAGACAATAGAAAGTCGTGCTGTGCTTGTTCTCAGTGGACGCGCAGAAAGCACTTTCATCCAATGTTTGCTCACTTTCGACTGTTTTCATAATACTTCACATTTTTCAAAGATCCGAAGTCTTCCTTAATTTTAAAATGAGCAACGTCCATTGTTTTCTTCGTACCTCAGTTTTCACTTTCAATTTTTTATTTATCTGAAATAAACCTTTATCAGCAATGTGCGTTCCGGCACTGACACACAATTTGATCAGAACTGTTTCTAATTTAACTACATTTACCTACATGTAGAAAGCCATAACATCTTTTAAACTCACTGGTCAATGAATCTATCTTAAAGATCTTCAGTACACGGAATTCGTATCAGTTTGGAAACAATGGCGCATCAAAAGCACAGTGTGAAATTCTTGTGTCCTTTCTTTTGTTCTAGAAGTTTCGAAACTGATACAAATTCCGTGTACTGGTTCATTCTGCAATTACAGACGGAAAATGCTGAGGCCGCAGGAGCCATTGGAACCATAATAATGGACAATACTGATGGTTCTTCCTTCGATACCACGGGAATGTTTGACATGGGAGGAGGTGGCGTAGTATCGTCAATTCCCGTAGTTTTCATCTTTAACACCGAGGGGAGTGAATTGCTCTCCACGTTTGCATCTAATCTCGATATTCTTGTCTATCTCGGACTTCGCAGTGTACAAGAAGGTAAATTTGTCAGCAAGATTGTCGAAAAACAATCCAGCCTCTAAAATTTATAAGCTATAAACTCAGATATGCCCCACAATAGTGTTCAGTGTTTCTCTTTAAATACTATAATATCAAAGCTCGAATATTATACTGTCGCCTATCACAATTTAGCTGCGATGGCATGCTAATTATCTTTGCAGACAAACGCGGATGACGAATTTGTGCAGCTCAATAGTCTACAATTAGAAGTATTACCCTCTATTGCCATCGATAAAAGTACACTCTCGTGCTCTTCAGTTCATGTCCAAGAAAGCCAAAGAGACGATCTGTTTTAATACCAATATTTGCAATACATGGAAAATACAACTTTCATTTGTAAATCAGTGTCATTATATCTTTTTAGGCACACCTTGCGGTCCTGCACCTAACGCCTCCGACAAGAACGCTTTGACACAATACACAGTCACTGAAGAGGGCGTCACTGCAGCCTACGTCTGCAATGACGGTTTGTTGTGGACAGATGGCGCCATTATGAAACACGATGTTTATGAAGGAGGACAATGGCGCGCCTTGGACTATGATACCACCCTCTGGAACAATGGCTGCCAAGGTAAAACAGCAAATAGATTTTTACGTATATTTCGTAATATGCAAACATTGTGACATTAAAACATTTATCTAAAAATTATGGTTAAAATTGAGGTTAACGTCGCCTCCATGCTTTCGAAAATGGCACAACTTACCCGTTTTCTGTTTGTAATTTAAATAACGCACCAAATATTTCACAAGGGTATTTTCACATTCAATTACATGTACCCTTTTTTACACTATTTACCTTTCGCCATGTTCTGTTGAAAACCTCATATTCATTTTGAAACTGTATAATAGGACAATGGTCAAGGAATAGATCTCTGTCAACAAAAAATTTCGAAACTTAAGTAATTCTTTTTACTGACAGGTGAAGATAACAGTCCCTGTAAGAGGAATCCGTGTCCATCCGGAACAGTAAGTGGATTCTCTGGTAATTTAACGATTTGCGTTTGTCCTAAAGATTTGACGAAGTCTCATTTTGGTAAGTCTTCTCAAACTTGACTCAGTGGCCAAGACAACACATGATCAAACACGAAGTTTCTATGCGAAGCCGTCAAAAGTTGATGTCTGTACGGACTGAACGATAAACAGACACACGTACACTCTCTGACGAACAGAAACACATATATTATTTCTTATTCAGGATGTAGAATGTCAGTCTCATAATGATGCAAGAACCTCATGCAAATTCATAATCCAACAGGAAGTCCCATTGGCACTTTGTTTAAAATGGGTAAAAATATTTCATTGCTGTAAATGGGAACTTATGCACCATTATACCCCTGACATCTCTGCTTATTTCTATAAAATGGCGATGAGAAGCCATACAATAAATTATTATGTATGTCTTCTTGTTTTTATTTTCAGCAATTATTACTTTACTTTTCTACAAACTGGCCCAGGCGTTTAACATTGTGTCAATTACATTCCTCGTGGCATTTAGAACTTGCATAAGGCTCCTGCGTCATTATGAGACTGACATCCTACACCCTTATATTGGCCCTTCATTAATGAGAAAAACATTTTTCAATTTGTGCAATTTGATACAGATAGTTTTTACTGTGAAAAGTTCCCAGCCGTGACTGATGGAAGCTACGGCTCCTGTCCATTGGTCAGTAATAGAGATCCTGTCAGAAAGAAGTTCATTGATGTCATCCTGACCAAGAACTGCTACACCTCAGATCCAGTAAACCTGACCTTGACCTTCAAGAATATACAAACGTGTAATATCATGAATCATGAAATCATTCTGTACAGTAAGAAAACAAGAAATTGCATTGGCAATTGCAATAATTGCAGCTCAAAGCTTATTTTGACTCAATGTAAGTTGACACGTGACAGGTCACCTGATCAAAGTTGTGACGTTACGTGCCCTTGTGATGGAATGTTGTGCGAGTTCGTCCTGATTCTTACACCATGCACGCATGTGGATGTTTGTGAATTTTCCATAAGTACGGGACGTTAAATTCATTTATGGCATAATATTTTTCAAATGGCTTTAATTGTATTTCACATAATAATCACTTGTATCATGGTTTTTGTTAGATTTCTTCATTAGATCCATTTCTTGCTACCATTTGAATATTCCGATTAAACTTTCAAAAAGCAACTACGTTCACGTTGTGTTCGTACTTTACACATACAGAAAATCACCCTAATTTATACTGTAAACAGAAAACTTATGCAATTGGCCTGCAGGGGTTATTAACAAAGTTTATCAAAAGAACGAGATTCCTCAGATCTATCTTTATTTCCCTGGCGGCTGAGGTCCGGTAAAACGGCTACCACCCTACGTGCACGGATAGGCCATATTTTTCGTTTCAGAGTAGTTGGGACAAAACTGCAATCTAAAACATGATTAAGCCAACAAAGAATTATTCAACCAATTAAGCTATTTCTGTCACTTCGTAATGATTCTTAATGGATGTTAATGGTAAATTTATCAACAGGCATACAAGAGTATCATCATAAATGCTCAATACATGCATTAGTTCACTTATTGACATAAATCCATCGCATCCTGCAAATGGGCCTTTGAATTTTTGTTTAGCATGGAATGCTTTCAACCTGCACCAGAGATTTGTTTTTATTTTTCTGTAGATTACATTTCCAACCACTCTTTGAAATGGAATTTAACAAAAATCCTCACGCGGAGGTAAAAGATGTGGCAAATATTGTGTCAGTTTCACCGACGCGATCCATCAAAACCAATTACAAACTAGCCGTTTATTTAAAAATCTGTCCCCCTTTACGAAATTATTCTAGTATGAAGTGGCTTCCTAAAATGTTTTATGTATATTGAATGTCATTATTATGGAGTTGTATTTTATATGACACTTGCCTGTTAGAATTTTTGTACAATGTAAAGCATGAATATAGAGCAACAAAAAAGGCTTCAAATTTTGGATTGGATTGTAAAAGTATTCTTTTTCAACATACTTCCACAAATCCATTATTCAAAACGGTGGTTCTTCTAATGTCTTTGATGGAACCCATTGTCAATTTATCTCTGCCTCAAAAAAAGAATCAATCATGAGATCAATGTACATTAGCCTATTGTGCCATTTGTATAATTTACATTTGACGAAATTGTTCATTGTTCCACAAATTGCTGATTCATTTGCCATTGATATACGATTTTGTGACATAAGTTATTATTATTATTGTCGAATAGCTACAATCGGTGATGGGGCGGAGTGAATGCAAAGAGCAAGCGAAAACTTAAAGCTATTTCTATCACATTTATTTCATTCTCAATTCAATAATGACAACTTTAATATCATTCAATAATATTTAATAACAGCTGGGGTAGCAACTTGCATGGGCAGTGCTACAATAAATAATGCGAATAATAAACATTTGAGAATTGGCAAAAAGTAAAAGCAATGAGTTGGCTGAAACTGTACTGTTCCAGACAGCATAAAATAAATATCTGGCATGAAATATGGACTGAATGTGAATTTACATTAATATTTAAGGCATTTGGAACTGATTCTGAACACACAAAGCCAATTTATATAATTTATACAATTTGGAATATGGTCACATTGACCACAATGTATTTTAGAATGGACACAGGCAGTATTCCTTGTTGAGGAATCCCCTGGGATATACCCCTCACCATTGGTGTAGCATGTGGCAAATTAAACTGAAATCTTTGGCATTTGGTGAAAAGTGATGAAATGAACCAGATTTGAAGTCAGCTTATGCTGTACTAGATATACTTAAATATGACATGCAGTCTAAATTAAACCAACAAACTTCAGGTGTTTCTATCAGAAATGACTGAAAATAACTCCACAACTCACGAACTATTGAAATACCCTAAAAAATAACCTAAAAAAGACATGTACATGAATAAATAGCTTTATAAAGTCACAGAATACCAACCAGAGACTGTCCATGTCTGTCCATATATATCAAATACAACATGTACCATTGAGTTGCCCCTGAGATGTGAACAGGGCTGAGCATTGACCAGAAGTGAAGAGCCCAGACTGGAAGAAAGTCCATCCTGCCCCTGAACCATGTGACTTGTCCATATATGGTCAAGCAAATGTCAGGTAGTGACAATTGCTGCCTTCACTACAATAGGCAGTGAAGTGACGGAGAAAACAATTAAACAAGTTACAGGGTCTGCTCATTGTATTGGCTGCAATTGCAATTGTAATTGGCTCAATCACTTTAAGAGAAAATGACAGGAAATTCTAATGGAAAATCCAGTTTTAAGTCGTGACGTCTGAATATCAATCAGTTTGAAATCATAAGGCAGATCATGAAATAAACATAAAAGTTTAAAGCCCCATAACAATTGAATTTCGTGCTGAGCTAATGGTCGCAGGGCGCTTAACTTTTTAATAGTAATTTCATGATGTGATAAGAAAACGAAGTTCATGGTTCATGGTTCGTTACGTAACGTGCTGTAGTCAATATGATGCGAGAATAACTAGATTAAACCCAATTTCGTGGGATATTGCGGGAAACTCCATGAAAACTATGGGAAAATGCATAATAAACCAGAAATGATGTCATTTGTGATGTCATTAGTTGATGCCATCATAGGTCACATGATGCACATAAACAAACAATCCCAAAAAGTATAAAACAGTGGGGGTCCTAATGTTCCAATCAGAGGATCAAGTGGTAGTGCTACAGGGAGCATTGTCAATTGGTAATCTGAAGTCTTGGTCAACTTCACAGGTAATTTTCATTTAAAAT
>JBCAUI010146313.1:0-17979 GCA_038406195.1 Haplosyllis anthogorgicola
AGGTAGGAACTCAAGTAATAACTGAAATCTTTTCATACTTAGAATATCCCCTTTTTAGAGGAATGTCATCAAAACAAAGGAATAACCCTAAAATTTCGGGACTTCCCTTACTGCTTACTGTAAGATGCTGAGACAGCACTTTTAAATTTTTTTTTCTGTGACTTGAGGCAGACTACTTTTAGCAACAATACCCATTGATTGCACGGTACATACATGTAGCAATCCTAATTGAGTGTAATAATTACTAAATGCCAGTACAAGCATCTCGTACAACCCTTAACTTTGATTAAAATACCTTGCAACGGTTCCTGCTGCTGCTTACGGCCGCCATCTGTGTCGGGCGAACTTGTTTTGGGACAGAGGCGAAATTTCGGATTTATTATTTTTGCATGACAGTATTCACGTAAATTACTTGTGATTGATACTGTTTGTTTTGTAATAATTTGAAATTGTAAAAGATAAAGAAACTTGATATTTCTAATTTAATTTGAGTAAAATCGAGGGTGGACTAATGTCGTAAATTGACCTTTGCCCCTTTCCGACAGTTGTCTACAAGGAGCTGATTTTTTTGCAAAATTTAAATCTTAATCCCATTTTTTGCGTTAAAGAAGAATAGAAAACCTAGACAAAATGAGTGACAAAAATCTGACTGCCATACTCTATGAGAAGGATGATCTGAGATTGGTAGACAACTCATACTTTTATCTGTATCTTGCATGTAATGTAGGGAAACTTTTAATTTGGTTAGGGTATTGTTAGGGTACTGAGGTTTGGAAACAATTTCTTATATTGATCATAGCGCAGTCGACTGATAAACTAGGGTTAGCTGTGTGCAATTGAAGTAATGCTTATTTTGCAAAATAAAGTGAAATTTGTATGGTATGCTTGTAAATACCCCGTTTTTGTATTTCAGGAAGATAGACCAGTACCGGAACCCGGAGAGGGAGGTAATGACCTGACAACCTTGCTTATATACTGATCTGGAATAATTAGTGTTCCTGAACTCAAAGAGTTCTGGTAACGTATTGGATAAAATTTTATTTCAATGTTGTTTTGCATGTACCCAGCATGAAAGGAAAACTATCCAGGAACCCAGGATATACCTTGGATGTCACATTGTACTTTATTTTAGAGGTGCAGATATCGATGCATTCAGTGGGGATCTGTGGTTCGGATGTTCATTACTGGAAGAACGGAGCCATTGGCGACTTTATCGTGAAAGCGCCTATGGTCCTGGGCCACGAATCCAGTGGCACTGTGACTAAACTCGGTGCAGGAGTCAATCGTCTTAAAGTCGGTAAGTTAGTGAATGTAATGGGCATTTTCCGTTTATTGTAACACAGTACGATCTGTATTTAATGGTCCGTTTCAGACGACATCGTGCAAATTATAGTACGTAGTTATTTCATACTATGAATTCTTTCAATTATTTTTGTGGGCAGAGGTCCATTGTAGGTCAATGGTAACTTAGTTTCACAACCAGGGTGGACCTGTCTCTTGCTCGGTCTACAAGCATGAAAAAAAAAAATCAACCTACTAACGTTGAAAAGCAGATTCCATGTCCAAAACTGTTTCTTTCACAGGGGACAGAGTAGCAATAGAGCCGGGCGTACCTTGCCGGTATTGTGACTATTGCAAGGGTGGACGGTACAATTTATGCCCAGATGTAAAGTTCCTTGCGACTCCACCATACCATGGTGACCTGTGTAGAACACATGTGCATGCGGCAGACTTCTGTTTCAAGTAAGTAGGGTCCTTGATAAGACCTGTATTCTTTCAGTTTCACATGCAATAATAGGGAGCAAAACAATGCAGTGGCGGATCCAGGATTTCTCGTAGAGGGGGAGGGGGGGCGCCAACCTTGGGGCGCCCCAATTTTTACCCGATTTTAGTGCAAAAATCCCCCAAAACTGCATGAAAATGAAGAAATTTTGGCCCATAGGGGGTGGGCGCACCTCCCTCGGCCCCCCTAGATCCGCCAATGCAATGCAGTGCTGACACGTATATTTTGATACATAATAATTATGATCTGGCATCTTTGTCAAGCAACATTTCACATTATTACTGGTACTAAATAATCGGGCTTTAACTATCTAGTAGGTAATTGAACAGCTCCTATGTGTGAGAAGTGGCCATCACAAATATAAAAATATCCACCGTTATTGGCACATCCAAAGAGGAGGGGGGGGGGCACCACCTTCAACGCCCTGAATTTCACAAGTTTTGGTGAGCTAACTAGAAAGTCTTCCCCTAATTAGAAATATTGGTCCCACAATACTCTAAATGTACATTGTACACGTATAATAAATTCTGTTCTATCTACACAGATTGCCAGATCATGTTAGTTTTGAGGAAGGAGCACTTTTGGAGCCTCTGTCTGTGGGCGTACATGCATGTCGGCGTGCAGGTGTCAGTTTAGGCAACAAAGTGTTAATTTGTGGTGCGGGACCCATTGGACTTGTCAACTTACTCACTGCTAAAGCCATGGGTGCAGCTGAGGTTATCATTTCGGGTACGAAACATAGAAGTATACGTGTACATTTACTTTAATCTGTCAGGGAATAATTTGATCTTTACGGTCACTCATTGTTTACGGCCCTGTTGGCTCCAAATATTTTCTTCGAAACCCTAGCAAAGTCCATTCCTCTTTTACGGCCAATCCTATTATGACTCATCAATTCAAGCGATATGGAAATATCCATGGATAACTCTACATGACCATGACGATGGCTTTAAACATCACAGTCAATTCATTTTGTAGATATCTCGGAGCCCAGACTCAAGGTTGCCAAGGAGATAGGTGCAGACTACACAGTGCATGTAGATACACGCGATTCACAAGCACTAGCTGCAAAAATAAAATCCATACTGGGCTGTGAACCAGATATAACCATAGAATGCAGTGGTGCTGAATCAAGTATACAGACAGGCATTTACGTACGTAAACTCAGTTTGAGTGTGGATAGTATGTCATGAAATTTTAAACACTACAATTTAAAAAATGGTTAATTAAAATTGGCTGGCAGTGTTCAGAGTTTAGGACTGACCAAATTCCGTCAAAACTTTCGGGTCTAAAATTTTTCAAGTGAGTTTTCATAGTTCATTAGAACAATGCCATTTCAATGTTTCAGGCGACCAAGTCGGGAGGGATGATGGTGCTAGTTGGTCTCGGACCTGCCGAGGTGAAAATTCCCATAGTCAATGCAGCAGTCAGGGAAGTTGACATCAGGGGCATCTTCCGATATGCGAACACGTAAGTTCTTGAAAAGTTGTATCTATTAAATGCCTTCTACATCCAATATGTCTTGCCTGTAACAATAAATTCTAAAGCATCTGTTTTTCATCTCTGTCCTTTATCGAAGCAACATGATTTGATGCCCGTCTCGACTACTTAAATGACTTGAAATTGCTTTACACTTCGTAAAATTTCACACTTACGAATCAGATTTGAATCTGTAATTTTCAAATGAAATTCGATAAGAGTATGTGGTCTTCAGTCCAAAAAACAAACTTCAATTCGACCCATGTTCCGATTCCATACGCCATGAAATAGTGTGAAGAAGTGGTGCTGTTGTCACGTTCTGCTGTTTACATTTTGACGTCATAAAATACGTTATTACATGACGCTAGAAAGAGTGTTAACACATTCGATAGGCAATTGTAATATACAGTAAAACTTGTTTGGGCGAACTGCCCACTGTTCCAGACAAATAGTTCGTGGATGACAATGCGTTCGTCCAAAACAGTGTAAAACCAAAGCAAAATATGAATTTAGTGATCAGAAAATGGTTCGACAATAGCTTTTATTTCACCGAAAAGAAGGTTCGCCCAAGACAAGTTTCACCGTACACAAATATACAATAAACAAAACAAGTACAAACTCGTTTATTCCATAATTGTAGTTACCCAACAGCTCTTGCCATGATTGCCTCTGGCAAAATAAACGCAAAGCCGCTCATCACTCATCACTTCCCACTCGAGGAATCACTTCAGGCGTTTGAAACGGCAAGAACTGGCGCAGGTGGAGCCATCAAAGTCATCATTGATTGCTTCAAAAAATAAAATGATATTCACAGATTTACTCATCACACAAAGTTTCCATGTAACGACCACAAAATAAAAAGTTACTCGTACATGTATTTCTATGCACAAAAACTAGCCTCTCAATTGTTAAGAGTGCAGTATTAATAATTTGTATGGTATTTTCTTAAATTTTTACAATATTACTTGAAACCGTCACAGAGGTTATGGTAGGAATTTCCGTATTTTTATACAGTTCTATGTATCCATTCCAAGTACAGTAAAACTCCCCATTTACTGACCACTCCTGGTTTACGGCCATCTTAGCTCCCAACATTTTTTTCAAAACTGCATTAAAATGCAGTCCTCCTTTACGGCCACTCCCAATATACGGCCAAATTTATGGGCAAAATGGGTGACTGTAAAGGAGGAGTTTTACTGTACATAATGCATTTCCAAGGTGTTAGTCTGGCACATGTTTAGAGGTACAGTACTTTACGACATGTAATACTGTGAAGGTCAATAAAGTTCAGATTGAAGCAGTTTTGTTCATTATCTTTAACGAGTCGTGTCGGTTGAGAAGTCAGCACACCAAAAGGCTGCCCATCATAAACGTAGTTTTGCACAATTTGATTGGTATTAATATATTTTACCGTTGAAATTCTATTGGTAATTAACAACTTCATTTCCTTTATTTTACAATTCAAATACACCTGTCCCCGGGTAATTCGATCTCGGATAAGTCGATATCCCTGATAATTCGATTAGAAATTCTGCATCACCACACACTGACCACTATGTTATTTAACTCCGATAATTCAATATCCCGTTTAATTCGATCGAAAATTCTACATCATAATATCGATTTTTCCGAAGGCAACTGTATCAGCCTCCGTGTTAAATGAACATAAACTATGTTATGCTTGCCTCATATCGAAAGCAATGTTTATTTACAAATACATTCATAATGATAACAAATGTTAATTTTTACAAAAGTAACTGTATTAAAAATAATGTCTAGATTTTTAACTTGGCATTAACCCTTTAACATGCAAATAGAGTTGTTGCGACTAGTCGGAATATTCGACTAGTCGAGTTTGATATGCTAGTCGACAAATTACACTGAGAGTCGACTTGTCATCACACATCAACGGTTTCACTTTTATGTCTTATTTTTAAGCTAGAACTTTCTTAAGGCCATATCACCATGTTTCATTGTAAATTTCATACCATGAAATAAGCTTTGAATAAGGTCAAATAACCAAAATGATATAGTGATAGAAATGCGACTTGCACAATGTAGCATAATGATGTTGAAAGTATAGATGAGCAATGAAAGATTCCCCTAGTCAATTGTAGTCGACTGATGGTACTCGACCAGTCGACGTTTGGATTTCACTAGTCGTGACAACTCTACTGTACATACAAATTATGTGATACAAGTAAATGTACATGTACCTGCCAGAATGCTCAATACGGTGTTTTCGTTTTATGATTTGCAAACTAGTATTCAACACGTTTATTAATTAATTTAAATCGTACACATTCATCAATAAAACATGACAGTATCATTTCCATCTAATTCCTATTAATTCCAATTATATTTGCTAGTTCTTGTGAAGAGACCGTCAAATACGCACTGAAACAGATGTAAACCAGTTTTAGTTTTATCCCTTTTGACACATCTGAAGCCATTCGATTGTTCTGCAACCACGTAGCTCAGTGTTGTCGCTACAGAGCGGGCACGCGGGATTCCCGCTCTAAATTAACAAAATGTCCCCAAGAAATTACGGTAAGGAGTCGCAAGTGACCCCAAATTTTAGTTTGTGTGTAGCGTAATCTTGAATAGTGTTGGAACGAACAATGATAAAACAACAATATATTTTTGTCTTTTCAATTGTGGACCAACAGTTTAAACTTTTAACAAAGTGACCCTTTTGCTGTGAAAATGTCCCCCAGAAATTAGGTATGGGAGACAAAATGTCCCCCGCATTTCAAAAGTAGCGGCAACACTGCGTAGTTGTCTAATTTGTCCTTGCTACGTTTTCTTTGCAGCAGTTATCCACTGTCTAGCTCATTTTTGAACTGCACTATGCAGTAAATACACTTTTTTTACTGCTCAGTCAATTGCATCTATGATCCGGATCTTTTGCTGATTAAGTATCAGTTGTAGAGTCAATGAGATCACCATAGTATGCTGTAATAGTCTTCAGTTTCTTGTTGAGGAAGTTCTGCTCAACCTCGACTTTCCCACCTGGTCCGGCCAATGACATTATCTACATAACGCATGACAAAAATAGACAACATTTGAAGATTTTATTTTAAAATCACTTACTGTTATCACTTAATGCTATTGTTAGTTATAAAACATTACATTTCGCAATTAAATGTAGATCGAGGAAAATAATAAAAAAATTACCTGATCCATATTGGCAGTCCTGGGTGCAAAAAATGCAATATCCGCAGTTATATTTCTTGTCACTTCAAATATTTCAAACCTACAAAAGTTAAGCAGCATAATACAATGTTTGGCAAGTTTCATACATGATCTTCAGTATGACCTAGTGGAACGAGATTTCTTTATGGCATGGTGAGCAAATAATTCTTTCCTTCCTTAGTGAGTCTCCTTATTTGAGAATATCTTTAGATTTGGACATGTGCACATAACACTACTTTGGGTAAATTCAAAAACCGAGGTCCATTTTCTGGTGCCACTGGTGCCTTCTGTTTTGGATATGGTGACTCTGCCCATGTTTTACCCACAAATACACCGGATGAAACATACCCATTTGGTGTCATCATCTCTCCAATATCAAAAACGTCCGCACAGAGGTACTCCGGTCCTCCCCAGGGTGGGCTCAAGAATACAACGTCAGCTTTCAGTGATGAGGCAAGCTTTATGTAGTCTCCCTGAATGAACTCTATTCTATCCGCCACACCGTATATCTTCGCATTGTGTCGCGCGTATTCAATCTTCACAGGATCAATGTCGATGGCAATAACTGAATAGAGAAACATCGTCTTATGTCATTAATGCACGTTTTTCGTGCTTTCCGATTTTGTCATGTACAGTTCGCACTTCAGGCATTTCAAACACCACCCCGTTTTAAATATTTCCCTAAGTTGCTTTGGACATCCTTTTCCTTAAATACATTTAATCTTATAACAATCAAAGTATCATTTGCATAGTGTTAATAATCTCTGTGCTTGACTGGCCTGAGTTAATTTACGACAGACTGATATATCAACACAAGTGTGGTATCCTATCCCAACACTGACCATAGAAGGCGTAGCTTATTTTTCTCGATCACCTCTAATCACGCCCCCTAGTAAAGTAATAAACAATGTCTCTATAAATAGACACGACATGTATGTAAATTGAGTCTTTAGTTTGAATAAACTTATTAATCACATTCTGTGCATCTCTCACGAACCTATTTATTTGATGTAGCTTCTAGTGCGCTACACAAGGCAGCCCCAGCTTCCCTTCCAGTCATGCCTTGCAACTAATAGAATGCAACTTGCAATTTTTAAGTCAGATGCATTATGTGACTACATGATTTTGATATTACTGGGGACTGTAAGTCAGTAATGTGAGGCAATATTCTTCTGCATAGGCTGTACTATTTCCAAGAATCTAGCAGACACAGCACAGCATATGGTATTTCCGCTAGCTGGAAATTGGCCTTCCTGACCGTTTAATATGACAAATAGAGGTGTTATTAGAAAAATATCCAACTGACCTTTTTCGCAGTAGAACGCAAACTGTATTGTATTTCCACCCACACCACAAAACGCATCAATAATCGTGTCGCACTGACATCTGTCGGCGATGTGTTCCGCTATCTTCTCTGGGGTCACCGAGAACCAACCCTCTGAAATGAAATAAATTGTAGTAAATCAAGACCAAAACCTAAAAACGTATTTACAGCAAGAAGTTAACACAACACAAAAGTTACCTGAAGTTACCTCGCCAAAGCTGTCTTCCTGATTTCAAAGTGTTCACTGGTAGCAATTATTCCAATTGAAATAAATATGAAATCTTCCATGCACATTTTGCAGGTCCTTTTGCAATCACGCACTGTAATCAGTTTGTCGCCGCTCAATCCGCTTAAGATGTAGTGCTTTCACTGCATAAAACGTTGTTAAAACACGTTTAAATGACCTTGTCTTGGGCGACACCCTGTCTTTTATGGCACTTTTTGGGTGGAACAGTTCAGTGTCGCTCAAGACAAGTTCTGCTGTAAAAGTTGTCACATCTTACCCCTGTCCATTTTTACACCTTCGTCGTATCTTGAGAAGAGTCTGTATCTCTGGTTCCAGTATTTGTGCAACTCTTTATCCTCTTCAATCTCTTTAGGCATCGCTATTATCTTTCTCCGTTTTCTCTTCTTTGTACTCTGCTGTGCCTGCGCTTTTGATATTTCTGTACTGTCCTCTATAGTTGCTTCGGCCTCCATCTGTGACTGTTCTGGCACTTCTGGTTCATCTTCAATAAATGCGGAAGCAAATATAAAACTCGGTTTTAAACGCATTTAGTTTGCAAGCAGAACTGAAAATGGGCCATGAACAGGTTCATCTGTAATGTATTATTGAGCATGACGAAAGGATTTTCAAGTTAATCAGGGTAGAATTATTCCAGCAGCTACAGGACACATGCAGAATACTCGGAAAAAGAAAAAGTTCTCTGCTGAGAAGAAACTTTTCATTGACAAGTAGAATACACAGCCTGACAGCTTTGGGGCTGAACTTGCAATTACTCTTGCAAGTACTTGCTGGCTACTAAAGTGATATTTGATGTATGCTGCAGGTGCAGTTGCATGAGTATATCTAGCCTCGAACTAGCTGTTCCCTATAATTCCTGAATTCTACATTGTTTATCTAATGGGCATTGGATGAAGACTTAATTTTCAGATTTTCAGGACACAGTACAACAATTTCAAGTTTAAAAAATAGGTCCATATGGACGGACCTGAGCTCATTTGGCATTATCAAAAAACTATGACAATCTAAGTCATGGATACAAATAAAGTGTATCAGATGAAGTCTCCAATGTGTGATCTATGAAAAACACAAATATGGATGCCAAACTAGAAATATATGTTGCATCAATATACTTTTTATAGGAAATAAAGAGGGTACATAGGTGCATGAGACTGTCAAATAAGAAGTTTGTTCCATTAAATGCATGTCCAGAAACAAGGATCAAAGAACAATACAAATATGGCTACCAATTTGAGAATAATGGTCACAGCAACATAATATTTGCTGGGCACTCATTGGGAACATAAGTGCATATGTGTGTAAAATATGAAGTGTCTATGGTTAATAGTGTGCTCAAGGTGAGTGTGCACAGACAACAATGCCAATGCCGATGATGACGACGACAACGATGACGGACAAGTCATGATTCTATAGGCTCTTTGGCATATATGCCAAATGAGCCAATAAAGGGAACTTACTTCTTCATCTTCTTGGAGCTGTATTTGACATGGAAGGCGTGGTTAAGCAGTGAGTCCGGGTCTGCTTCGTAACGCGCCGGCATGTCCTTCTGTAGGTACTGCAAACATGGGAATATAATAATAAGAGTTAATTTTGTTAGAATACAGAAGGTTTAACGCCATAGACGTAAATAAGTAACAACAAGAGAGGTTTCATAATTTTACTTTGTACTCCAAAAGTATGTGAGCGAGTGTGTCACTCATTATTTTACATCAAGGCTTCAACACATATACTTTAGTTGTGAGGTAAAATTTCAGTTTGTTTCAAGGAATTAACTTGCTACTTAACGTTGAAGTCTTGAATCAAATGTACAGCAGCCAATATACAGAGGCAAGCTTAAAGCTAAATATACCTTCAGCATGCCTTCCATGTCTTTGGTCATGAGTTCATCCCTCGCCATCTCCAGTATCGAGAATCCTACTCGATGTACGATCTCCCAACCCTACAAATATAGTTCAAAGTTAATATCAACTTGTGTGAAGAATAGATAAGCAACCAACGTATTATAGCAACACTACACATGACCTTGATTTGTACTGCAATACTTAGAAATTTAAAGTCAAATACTGACGTTGTTGTTTTACATACAAATACATTACCTCTGCGAGCAAGACGTCAAATATTCTGCACGCAACCGGAAGTGGTAAAGCTGTAGCAAACAACGTCAGAAACCATGACGACGCAAACATGGAGACACAGAAGTTCTGAGACTGAAAGTGCATGTACAACTCCGGGATCTGCTCCTGTAAAACATTGAAATTTTTGTGTTGGTAAATCTCATAGTGTAATTTGAATTGTATAACTATGTTGGATATCTACGCCTTGTCGTTTGATGTATGTTCAGCTAATAAAAATCTGTAAGCAGAGTACAACAGAAAAAGGATGCACATACCTGTATCATACACTCCAGCTGAAACATGCACAGTCCCAACTCTGCCATACTCGGTTTGAAGAATTCACGTAAACGGTATTCTTGCATCAACTGTACCAGCACTGCGAATGCCTCCTCTTCCGGCATCTATCAAATAGAGTGTAGTACTCATTAACTTTACTATTTACCTTTTTGAAATAAAGTACATTTGTAAAAATAAATATTCAGCCGCTAACTGTTTTTATTCGGCTACCAATACCTTACTATTTTGACTTACCTGCATAAGTAGCAGGCCGACAATAAATCCACTACCCTGACAATATCCTACCTCACGGTCATGTATTGAGTACGCCTGAAGACATAAATGCATATTGAATGAAAAAAGTGCTCATGAGCACAGAAGACTACACAATATAAAATGTCCCTTTCATGTACCAAGTAGTATGATACAGGAGCATTTTCAGTTACCAATTTGCATTCACAAATTTTGTGGCCGCTCAAGAGGAGTTCTTAGTTGTTCCAGTTGTTCCTACACACAGGGACAGTATCTCACTAGGGATTCCTAGCGGATGTGTTTTGTGTTACCGTGCATACATGTATTCGTACTCAAATGTGCATGTTTTGCTTCATTTTTAAAAGTTGTTTTCTTCATATGTAAAGACGTTCTCACCTTCATGACGTTGAAAAGACTTTCCTGTCCGAGACCGTTCTTCTCTTTAAAGAAATCGTGTTCAGGATATGTGCGGGTGATATCACGACGTATCACCTGTTAAACAATGAGTAGAATAATACAATGCTTTAGATTGAAGCTCCATAAATATGGTGCTTATAAAGATGATAAAGTCCGTTTTCACTGCTCTAGTTTTCTTTCTTTTTTAAAAAAAGTTTCTGGTGGCAACCATCACAGTCCTAAACTGGGACCATGCAGCGCACTACCATTCACTGCTCTATTTACAACTTTTAATGTGCTTCAGGTATCTCCTGCGTGAGATGTAGGTCACCGATTCAAGGTGATGGTTCACACCAAGGTAGGAAGAGCTCTCTGCTGGCAGTAAAAGTGTCACGAGTGGTGACATAAAAGGATACTTTAACTATCCTTAATGATGGTCACTACACACAGAAAATGCATTACTCTCTTATATTACAGCACAAAATTAAAAGCTATTAATTTACCAGAGTTTGTGTGTGCAAACTCTTGCAACAGTACCTTTTCAAATGGTGAGGTCATTTTGATATATTCTGCGTAAGCTTCCCGTGCTGGAGAGATGTGTGCATTACACAGTAACTGCCACACGATGCCTCTGAAGTGATGCGGTATTCCTTTTCGCACCAACTCCTAAAACAGAGAAAGTAAAATTAAATTTTCTGTGTCACCTTTCATATGTTATTGAATCATCTTGCAATCAAATAGCTGTTTGCTTCGGTTAAAATCCATAAATATATTTCGAACAGGTACTAAAAGTGTGTCACATTGGTAAGATTTTTACCCCGCCCCCCGCTTCCCCGAAAAAAATGGGTTGAGAAGGGCAAATGGGCAACAAGGCAACATTGTGCCTTCCAATGCCGGATATTTTATCATCTTTAAAGTTAATATTTTGTGGAAAGTCCCTGAAATGAAAGATTTGGGATTTTTGGATTCTCCAACAGTTCATCTTGAATACTTACCCTAACAAAAGAAGATTTCTTCTTGGCAAAACTATCCCAGTCGTTCACAATTTTACCCCATAATCCCCACAGGTCATCTGCATCTGTAACAGTGAAGACGAATTGTTAAACATATTTACTGATGACATAAATGCTTTATACCAAATCTACAGACTGGCTGTCTTGCAGTGAATATCTATGGAAAATGTAATGTCCCACAGACCGGTCGCCAAAAGAATTTATAGATTACAATTTCAATTTAAAATTTTAATACAAATTTTCATACCAAACTTTAATGTGGATTTTTAAATTTCACAAAATGAAAAACTTTTAAATTCATGATACTGAAATAATTTGATTTAATAGAATTGCACCAATGGCATCAACGATGTACCATTGTTGGGGAAAAAAACATTCTGAAAAATAAAATGTCATGAACACAAGTGCAAGTCACCTGTACATTGTTACTGACTTTTATGTTTGACACGTCAGGTTAAAATAAAATTGTTATATTTCCCAAGCCGAACATGACAGGTTATAATATTTCATTTTATTCGTATTTCGGTGTAACTGGTCGTAACACACGGAGGTTTCGTAAAACCCTCCGGGGTGAATGTTCCACACGGTCGTGTAGTGCCACACACACCATAAACTTGACCATATTGTTTCAACAAGAGTACTCCATTATAAATGTGAGAGTGCAAGGGGGTGGAGTTCCTAAGGCCAGACTTTTTAATTTGTTGGATTACGTTTCCCGCCGCTCTAAAATATCAAGACTTGGGGAAAAAATGACTTTAGATAAGGGGCTAAATAACAAAATTGCAACTTCCCATTGCCTCATTGAACATTGCTGGAAAAAATGTAATGTCAATTTTAATTAAAACTACAAAAATATACAACAAAGCTTTTTTTTAATTTCATTTGTTTTTCAATTGCCGCTCTCAAAAATTTTGTTAATTCAAAAGTAATCCAACAAAGAAAAAAAAAACTGGCCTTTTTCTTTCCGCTTATCAAATTTCTCATGTTTCCACTGTTTTTAATGTCCCCTCTTAGATATTTCATTTTTTCGGTGAACATTTAAATTAATTTATTATCCTCTTTGTTCACATGTAACACAAAAAAAATATTTACAATGTTGTATCTATTTGGAAAATAGCTTTAGGACAGCTTTCAAATTAGGCAAATACGAATTTGCCTGGTGACAAGAAATTCATTTGGGTATATTGAGACTGCTGTATTTTGGGGAAGGTAATAAATTCGCATTAACTATCTGGACGCACCGATATTAACAACATATAAACTGCATATATTTATGTTGAATTCACCAAGGAGTTTACCAACTTATTGGCATATAACCATTACATTTTAATTTTCTTCTGCTTCCGATTCTCCTTAGAACGTTGTTTGTACCTAGATAGCAACCATCACAAAATAATACATGTACTGACATAAACTGTACTCAGTGAACACTTTCAAATCCCAAGTGAACATATTGCATAGTGTTTTAGATAAAACAATGTTTACGTTTGGCATTGTGTCAATGTTTATTGTGACTAATAAATCTCACTCTAACCAAACAACAGTCCAAACCAAACATGCAACTATGTCCAGGCATTGCTCCGTTTTTGGTGTGTGATATTTTCCCTCACTTCATACTAACTACATTAACATAACAATTTCCGCCTAGCTTTTTTGTATTCTCTCGTTCTATAAAACCACATGTATTTATTGGAATGTTTTAAATTTTCGATTGGCAGATGATGCCAATCGGCTCTTCACAACGAAAAAGGCGAGTCGAAATACTCTCAGGCGAAAGAATTTCTCGTTTACAGGGTCCATGAACGCCTTCAAGTGGTCGTGTTTTAATGCTTTCCTGTGAAGTACAGTACATTGTGGGCGCTCTTTGTGTTAAGTAGAACGGTTATCATTTCACAAGGGTCGTTAGACTCTGGAAAGTAACGCAGCAGATACGCACTGCAGTCAACACAGTTTTTATCTGCTCAACCCTACCACAGTCAACAAATTCGCCTTCTGCGAACCGTTTAGTTTACCCACCTGCTTCATCGTATTGCATATTACTGATATTGCTTGATGCTGATTGGTTGGACATAACGGAACTGATTGAGCCTTGACGCGAGTGACCACAGACGCTGGAATGTTTGGACGTATTTGATTGGACGCTGAGTGATTGGAGTGACTTCCGGTCAGCTTCAAGAGCTCTAAAATGAAATAATGAAAATTTTATGACATATCCTACACATGACAATGGCAATCCATTGGAAGCATATAGCTATGTCGTGCATTACAACAAAACGTCTTTAGTACTTTTTCCGACAGAAGAAAGCAAGCGCTAATGTGGCGAAGACCCAAAACCTTCGGATCCATGAAAAAAGTTTTTTTACTGGACAGATTACTTTTGAAAGTCTTGTGGTATGTCTTTTTCTGAGCAATTACTGTATCCTGCTAAATCCAGGACTCAAGTGAGCCTTTCAAACATAACACAATCTGACCTGTTGGCTTCCTCCAGCTTCTGCAGTAGTTGTATCTCTTCTGGTCCAGCAGAGGGCGACATGAGCAGCTCCGGGGCTGGTGTGGTGTGCGTCGGACTCGTGTTGTCAGGGGAACCACCGCTGTTACTACTGCCTCCTGGACTACCGCCGTTACTATGGTTACCCTGTGTGTCAGCCATGTTGCCGTTGCTAAGCGACTGACGGACGGAGGACGCCTGATGCGCTGATGACGATTTGAGCAATGTTTCTTCGGGGATGGCTCGGATTTTTACATCGTGGTTCGTTACAGCTGTGGCGGCCGGACCTTTAAATCTGAAATGAACAAAACTTTTACACGTTATTTTGAGAAAAATAAAGATTTTTTGTTCCCGTACAAAGTAAAGAGCTGGTTGTGTGACCGGCCACCCGCTAACACCCATACACAGTGCATGGCCCTATTGAGCAGAAAGCAGATGCAAACCAGAAGTGACTCTGAGGTGAGTAAGCAATGAAACCCATGGGCAGTCACCTCAAGTCCAAAACACCAGTGACGCTATAAAAATGGACCTAAGTCCAAAATTCAGTTCAACGTTTCTATTGCATGGATACCTGCTTTCGAAAGTAATCACATCAACAATGTCAGTGTCCATTGTCATGCATCTGGTTCAATGCAATCGCTGGACTCGGTTATGATTTTATTACGTTTGTTTAGAAAATCACGATTTCATGTTGAGTTATAATTCTTCACTGGCTGCCTATCTGTGCACACACGTAAATGTTAAAAACGTGTGTACCTGCAGGCACGCACATACGTACGACAAAGTACTTAATGATGAGTGGTTTTACCCGTCATTCCTTCTCTAAATCCAATACTTACTTCAGGTTCAGAAGCAATGTCATCATCTTTTTCTTATTCTTAAACAATACTGTATCAGATTGCTACACATTCGATTAAGAAAAGTCTTTGTTTACAAGTCTATTTTAATCTTTATTATTGTTCTATTTTAGACGTAACAGAAGAGAAGAAGCGGAGATAAGATGTTTATCCTTGAGATGCAGGAACATAAAACGCAAAATCACGACTAATCGGTTTGAATGTCGGATATTCTAATCCACTTATCTCTTACTGAAGAGCAAAAAATCACTCAAGGAAACTTTCACATTTCGCAGGAAGATAACCATAGTGTCCCTGAAGTGGTGCATTCACTTCTATTTTCTTCCTAATTGATGAGCCATTCAGTAACCGACTGGTCACCAAAAGTAATGAATACTTTCGAAATATCATGATGGATGGGTGGCGATGTAAATAAATATGCGCTTTAATTTACACTTGTACAATGTGACATGTAGCAATGGTGCTTACCCCGTCAGGCACACATGCACATAAATGCAGTACGTTGAACGTAACCGGTAACATGTTCGACTAGCAGCACGTATTCGTACAGCTCGTTTTCATAAACTTAACGCCCATCCTTGCACGCGTTAATAGTGGTTTGTTACTTCAGCTCGTTTTCATAAACTTAATGCACATCCATAACACAACAAAATGAATGGTGAGAGTAGCGTTATGTTGGTTTATTACATAACGCTACCAGACCAGCATTCTGTATAATAAACCAACATACAGCATTTGTTGCGTTAAAGGATAGGCGTTAAGTTTATGAAAACGCGCTGGTAACCTCTAGGGCGTGTGCAGTTTTATTCTCATGCCACTTCTTTAGCGTTAACGTCATTGACTTAACATTACACTATTAATGTCATGCGTTAAGGAAGGTGCATTTTGGTTCAGGAAAACGCGTTACTAGTTTCAAATACAGATCGCACGCTTCATCGGTAAACACCAGCGGGTCCAGAAAACGGTCCCCATCCTCACGCCGGCCACCGCACGGCCACCCTCGGGCAAATTTCTGGATCCGCTACATTATTATATATTTTTATTGATTCATGAAGGTAAAATGCATGAGATGTTATTTATGCTAGTTCCCACTGTGTTCATGGCCTGTTATGTAATAAGCATAATGCAATAAACTGCGGAAACCTGCTGGATAGTCTATTGCGGTGACAACACCGGCAGCTTATTTCTCCATGATATAATGAAGCCCATACGGTAGTTTTCTGTGACCATCCTGTGGTGACTGCACTATAAACCACGGTGGTTTGTCGTTTGTCACGTGACATGGCGGCTTCACATTACAATTTACAGCGTAACGCACGAGATTTAGGCCACACATTTCTGTATTTGTTGGACATTTTTGAGTGGAATAAAAATTTACGTTGTTGTATATTTTTGCATTTTCGAGTGAATCGACAAATATTAATTTTTTTCTGAACAAGGCGTCATGCTCTTTGGGCTCTGATTCATTTTTTCTCTTTTCTTGTTTTTTTTTTGTTTTTTGGGGTTTTTTTGCACTTCTTGATAGCGGTGGGAAACGTTAACCAATAAAAAGTTTGGCCTTATAATGTAATACATAAGGTTTATGTGACAATAAAACAGCACCAGTCACTTTATCTCAGTGTGTTAATTTACTTTTGGGTCAAGTTTTATTGTTCTCAACGATGTTTTCTTTTACAGAAAAAACTTTCTAACAGTGCTTTAGTTCAATCTGGCCTTAAACAGTTTGACACTCAATGTGACTGATGACATATTACAAAACAAAACAATGCAAATATCCAGTTAAGGGTAAACATCTATTGATCACATCAGCACTAGACAGTTTAATGGGGGCGTAAATTACGTCAGAGAAATCACTCTTTTACAGAAAAACCAGCACTCGTGTTTTCTCCGTGACAGAACACCCGGATGGATTTATGAATGGTTGAAATAAATTTATGAATGAATGAACAAATAATAATTATACAATTGAATTAATTTGAAAATGAGCCGTGAGTAAAAGCATGAAATTTCGAAAAAAAAACCCCCCAATTTTCATTGAATTGACCGTGGATATTTGGTACATTAATCTCTGGTATTCTTGGTAACTCCAGTTATCATCGTCATATTCAGATCTGGTATGATGTCTACAGGCTGGTGCAAAATAGAGCGCCCCCATGTCATTAACTCATCCAGCAATGATAAGAAAAGCATAATACAGGACCCTCAGATTATTTGCCTCCATCTGAAAGCCAAACATACATCACGTGAATGTGGAGAGCAAAAATCAAAACGTAAGATATGAAACATGGCATGTTAGACACCAAACAGATCAATACATGACCCTAATATTGCGGAGAATGGTTTAATTACAAGATAGGCAGAGGACAGCTAAATGCAAGTTTGTCCATTAGCAACTCTCGAACAGCTGTGATCTCAATATCGGGAAATGTTAGGGAATCTTGGACAATGGTAGAGAGGTAGTAAGAAATAAAGGTATAAATACAGTAGAGGATGTGCAATTTTTCCAAGTGGGGGGGGGAGGGGTTTCGGGGTGAGGCAAAATTTTGAAAAGCGCAAGA
>JBCAUI010146424.1:0-17976 GCA_038406195.1 Haplosyllis anthogorgicola
TCCGATGGGGGGGGGGGGTCTGTTCCCGAGATACAAACCAAACTGCCTGCAATCTTCGTCCGTGTGTCTAAGCCGGGCCCGGCTTAAATAGATCCGAGATGATTATAGCTTAATACGGTTACCACACGGTGTACCGTGTGACTTTTGACTGATACAGTGTGTAGGCCGAACTTTTGGTTAGGATTTGGCCAGTTTATCTTGTCCTAAATTTCATTACAATTTATCTGTCTATGAAAAGAAATAAATCATCATCTTAAGTGATATGGAGAAATTACCTGGATACATTCCCCATGTATTCCACAAGGTTCCAGGACACAGGTATCTTCAAACTGACAGAACTGTCCGTGAGTACCTTGAACACAGTCACAACTGTACGTTTCCTCTTCTATCACACAGGTGGAGTTGTGCTGACACAGATTATCGACGCATGTATCGTATATCTGACACTGTTTTCCTACAATAGATAATAATAATAATAATAATAATAATAATAATAATAATAATAATAATAATAATAATAATAATAATATTGTAATTGTTGCAAATTATTAGTTAATTTCGTTGTCGAAAGTTATTGATCCCTCAGCGCAGGACATGCCCCTCAACAACGGCCCGAATTTTCCTCGTTTATACTGGCTATTTTGGGTCAAAAAATTAAAGTTCCAAATGTAGCTGTTCTAAATTGAATCCGTGTCTAAGGAGTATTGCATACATTAAAAGACACAAAGCTGAAATTTTACGGTTCACTTACCTATAAATGGTGGTAAACATTCACACGCGAATGCAGTATTTTCGTTTATATTTTCGCACGTTCCGCCATTGTAACATGGTTCTGATATACAGGGTTTAGACAGTTGACACCTGACAAAACGTTGTGAGGAATTTAAAAAAAGGTCAATGATTTTAAGATATAAACAATTAAGACAATATATGCAAAAGTGGCAAAATTATATGCTGACGTTCAATGTGAAGTAAAGGAACCTTCGCTGATGAGATGTCCGCTACATTGGCGAATACAGCACCTGGCGGGGTCCTTTGTATATTTTGTTTCCTGATGATCGTGCGAATTTCTAACATTTTGCTATTACACTAATGAACATACGTGGAGCTTAAGAAATGAAAACCGTTTATGTACCTAGAACCGAAGAAGTGTTGAGGACAGGTGCAGTTGTAACCATTTATTAAATCCGTACATGTTCCACCATTCCTGCACAAATGTCCGATACAATCATCTATGTTATCCTCGCAAGTGTCGCCTAAAGTACACAAAGAAAGCTTTTACAAGAGATTCCACATCTTTTTCATAGACAGTATTTGGCAATGCATAAATTTATGTCTCACTTCTTTAACTGTAATGAGATCTTTTAAATGAATGTGAATACTATCTCAGGATCACGATACGATGTGCCCTTTCAATATCAATCAGATGTTTTTCAAAACGGAAGATACCATTTCTTGCGAAGAAGCTAACCGTCTGGGTTTACTCCATTCATTAAAACAAATTCGTGCTCAAAGCAATAAATCATTTACCTTCCCATCCTCGATGACAAGAGCAGAAGAACTGAGCAGGAAATATGTTAGAGCAAGCTATTGTGTTGTTTGGATGACATGGATTGTCCTCACACATCTGCAACAAGAACACAGTAAAATCTGCTACTATTGTAATAAATGCCTCTTTAATAATTACAGCGAACGGTAATACATTAGCAATATTTATGCGACTCCATAATATGTGCGATTCAATGGGTATTAGAATACTCAACAATGCGTCAAATTACAAGAACTCCGTTGGTGGTTCCACCTACAGATGTATTTACGGCTCTGGATCAGTCTTCATGATATCGACTCAATTTGAGAGAATGACAGACAGACAGACAGACAGACATAGAGACATACAGACCTGAATAACGCTCTCGCAGTACGGCCCAGTGTAACCAAGAGAACAGTCACAAGTGTAGTTCTGATGTAAATCTACACATTCCGCATTATTCTCACATTTGTTGTTCTCACAATCGTCAGAGCTTTGCAGACACTGTTCTCCTGCGAAAATAAATCCGCATATTTGATATTCATATTCACAACACAACATAGCTGTTAATTATGATTAATATCTCACAGTATGCATCAAGATATGTCACTCAAAATGCAAATAAGAAATTCAGTCCGCATTTGGTGGCTTTTAAAGGACTGATAATCAGGGTCAATTGAGCTATTTCTCTCACACTGGTGAAAACCATTAGAAGTTTACTTTGGAATCAAAACTGCCAGCATCGCATTTCTGATTAATAATCGACATACCTTGCCAGCCTGGTAAACACTGACATTCATAAGCATTCCAGATGTCGGTACAGAATGCATTTCGTGGACATGGACCACTTGCGCACACGTCATTTCCACTACACCCAGGTTCTACATTGACTTTGGTGATCTGCACTCCCGGTTGTACAAAAGTAGTGTCCAGGTAATGTAACCTGTCATGATGAAACTGTATGTCTCTCAGACAACCATCCAGGAAACCAACCATTGTTATCCTTTGACCTGCAAATGCCACATTGTCATAATGAGATTTTGTACACGTTGTAAATTTCCTAAATAAGCCATCAATTTCGGTGTAAAACCTTTTATACTGGATTGGAGGATACAATGATTAACATTTAACTTTAACTTTTAAGACATTTCCCTTTGAAGCTGGCCCTGCAACCCGTCTGTAATAGGACGCAATATTACTTAATAAAAAAAGTTAAATTTTGGACAAACCTGGAACAAATGGACGAGCACCAATGTACACAGTGACCATTGGGTCCTGTTCGTGTAATACAGAAAGAGAGACATCCACGTTAAGAGACAGTGATATTTCATCCAACTGGAGATTTAGTTTTCCGTCCACCAGCTCCCACGATATCTTGTGCCATTCCGCATCAGAGACGATACGGTTGATGTTTGAGGTCGTTTCTGTAAGTGGAATAATGTAATATGATCCTGCATATGTTAAATTATAAATAAGCAGCAAGTAGTGTGATAATTGTGCGCTCTGTTTTTTTGTAAATGATGCTAAAATCAAATGCACCTCAGTTTTCGCAAAATGTCTATTGTTCTATGTTATAAAAGTTTTGTATGAAAAATATCCAGAATTTAGTCTACCTTCTCCGAACTTGGAAACAGCTTGAAATTTTCCCTCAAATACAAGCATCTCTAAACTAAGACTTGGAATCAAAGTTTGCTTCTGGTACCACTGAATGTACAACATTCTTGCCAACTGTTTTCTTGTCCTGAACTCCAAAGATCCGGACTCCCCAATAGCAAACAATGTTGTGTTAACTTGTGCCTCCAAGTAGCTTGTACTCCCATCATATGTTGCTGCGGATACTAAAACAAATGATATTATATCTATACTTTAACTGTATAATTTAAGATAGATAAATCTCAGCTCCAGTTTGTTACCAGTTTTTCATCTTATTTCAATGCTCTATGCTACTTAAAACTTTCCATCCTTCATCTTACTTGAAGGTGCTGTTATTATGAAAGAACAATCAGGAATCTTCACCTTCTTTACAATCCTGTCCGGTATAATCTCTCGGACATTCACAGGAATGTTGGACCCAGCCTCCGACACACTGGCCGTTTTGTTGACACGGATTGGGGAAGCACTCTTCTTCTCTTGGACATCCTGCTGCCGGAGTCGGTGGATCGTTACCTAAACTAGACGTGGTAGCCTTACTCAAATCCGCCAAAACATTGTTCACCTTGACATTTCGTACGCAACCAATGATGCTGAAATAACGCAGATCAGCGTATGAGCATGATCAATGAGAGTTAAAACATCGTTACATTAATTTTAACGTTCACACCGGGTATTGGTCATATTGTTACATCTTAAAAATCACAAACCGTCCTGTAGCCTTCAGTAATTAAACTTTTGAAATTTTCAATTTGATCAGAAGTTTTCTTTACCTTTGTCTTGTAGGCAGAGAAATAACCCTGTTCCTCCAAATGTTTGCTGCTGAATCTGGATGTAAAGCACCAAGAAACATTGGCATTTGTATCGAGATGAGACCTGGAGCGTACTTTGTGTCAAAACTGGTTATACCTGGATTCGTTACTGAGACCACTGTTTAAATTAAAAAACAACACAGAAATTAAAGGTATATCTAGAATGTGTGTTTCATCTGAGGAAATCTAATTAGGTATAATATTACTCGAGTATTATCTCAGAAATCTTATTCAACAACAATTTTAATGATACTGATGATATTATCATTGAATTTATCTCTTTCAGCATTCGAAAATAGTCATGTATTTACATTTAAAAATATCATAGCATGAAATTCATTTCATTTTGGAACCAAAGGAAGTTTGTATTATCCTCTTGTCTAAGTGAAAGGTACAAATTTTTATTCTACTTTTGAAAGGAAATTTTGAGGTGGTGAAGTTACCTTGAACGGACATTTGATTCCGAGTTAAGGTAACGCTGACACTGTACCAATCGCCACTCTCAATACTGAACGGTACTCTGGCGATAACGTCTCCGCCACTGGCCACCAGATGGACACGTAACGTTGAATTCTCCACCACAACACAAACAGGATTGGCTGTTAGCTATGCAGTTAAAAAAATCAATTGAGCAATGGGAAAAAATATATTTTACAGATATTGACGCTTTATACCTGGCCATGCATAAAACAGTTAATTAAGGAAAGTGTGAATTATTATGTGTATATTTTTTTGTTTCTGTTATCTGGATGATGGTATGCCCGCTTGGGTTGAAGAAAATTTTTTGCTTTTCAGCGAGTGTTGACATTTCGACTGTTTCAAAAAAATATTTTACTTTCTTGTCACATGAGAATTATTTTCATATCGATTGAAGGTGTAATGGTAATACGTACCGTGTAAAACAATACTCCAATTGTACCATTTGTCGAAACCTCAAAGGAAAGAGAGTTGATAATTTCTCCAGATACAACAGCAAAGTGTAGAAATGAATTCTCCTGGAAGTTCGCCATTGTTTGTATGTTACAGTTGTCGTTTACGTATCCAGGTCGACATTCACAGTACTTGGACGTCCAGAGGTCAACGCAGATACCGCCGTTCTGGCAGTAGTCTAATGGACACGGCTCGTGGGCCGCACAACCTGATACATAATTTCAAGGTACAGTAGAACCTGCTTTGAGTGATCACCCTTAATCATTATGTAAACTGGCCATAAATGACAGGTGACCTCACAAAGCAGTGATGAGTTTAATGATTCATAGATCTGAGATCCACATTCAACCTTTCCCAAATGAATTGTAACAAGCCTTTAAAAATTTAAATGGGCATCAATACCTGGAATAGGAGGGGTTACAGCAGCTTGCCTGGCCAACTTTTGTAAAGACGGTCCAATTATTTCTGTAGCGAGGTTCAATCTTACTCCATTGACGACTATATTCTACAAATATACGATTGTCATTCGTAGCAAAATTCATCAGTTCAAGTGTTGAAATATGCTCGTAAAGGTTTTTTATGTTTTATTTTGGACCAATAGAAGGTCATGTTGTATGATTTTTTATTATTCCTGACATCATAAAATGTTAATATCTGAAAAGTGTTAAGTGTTTCACTTGCAAACTTACTCCTAAACATCCTCTGTATGCTTCAGTAGTTTTGAGTTTGGACCTGATGTATGGAGTCCACTGATTGATACCTCCCACAGATAGGGAACCATCTAATTGAATTAACTCTTCATCTGATAAAAGATACATTATAAAATATTATCTGATGCTCAAGAACTAAAGGTTTTCAATTGAATGTTTTCCAGCGGTTTGACATTGAAACCCTCCTTGAAAATTAATACAAACCTTACTATTAAAGAAAAAGTACATTTTTGTAACATAAATATAAAATAAAACATAAACAAGAACCTGAGGTAAAATGCTCTAATATAGTAATACCCTCCTCCACAATATTGACACACTTCACAGAATTTTTTCAACTAAAAGTGTCAAGCGAAATCTTACCTGTTCCAGAATGTACTATAGTGGAAAGACATTGTGGACCATCATTACAGCTGGTTGGGTTGAGTCTCAAGATAAGTAAACCGCTCGCGATGCGAATAGACACGTCCGCTGTGTACATCGCTTGGAACGGAATCACGGGGAGAGAAGCAGTCACCGTCTCTGCGCCGATGTCTGTCGTCACTAGAATGTCGCCATCCACAAGCTGCACGGCAAAATGCTGAGGTCGCCCGACACTGTCCGTCTGTTGAAGAAAATTGCGGATAAGCCACAGAGGACGAAAATCTTATCAGGACAGAACAAAAGCTTTTCATATCGTTCACACAGTTCCCAAAAAATAAGCTATAAATTCTAAGAGTGGGGTGAATAATCTATCAATTTAACATTTGTATGCTGACCTTTTGCGCGAACAGAAGGATGCCATTGGTAAGCGTAGTTTGGAAACTGAGACTGATCTGAATTCCATTTACAGCTTGTCTTTTGCGTCTTGGTACGTCCACAACCTCTGTTCCCGGGTTACTTGATGGAAAGTTGACCACCACAGGACCCTGACCCTCAAACGTGGCAGTGAAGACGTCCTGACAGTTGGTTCCCTCCACTCCCGGTGGACAGTCACACCGGTATTCATTAGGGACAGGTTCGGTGCAGGTACCACCATACAGACAGGGAGTTGATGCACATTCCTTTGTGTCTATGGTACAGTTTCTGCCTGCAGATGAAAAAAAAGGATGATACGAGGCAATAACCTACATAGTAATTGGATTGAACCCTGCAACCGAACCTGACAAAGTTTTGCCAATCTTCCAAAAATACAACTGTTGTCCATCTTTTGAATTTAAATATAAAAATCTCAAATAATAACTCAGCCAACAGCAAGCTCGCCTTTTGCTGATAAATAGTAAGTAGTAGCACAGGCGGATAAACAACTGTATCCACTTTTGGTATGAGCAATTGAATTAAATGCCTACTGCAGGAAAAAATAGCTTGTTTTACTGCTGTATTTCCATGCATTTTTTCAGTTTATTAATTCTCAGATGAAACGTTTATTGAAAAGTAATAACTTCACTCTAAATCGAAACGGGAAGCTTACCTGTGAATCCTGGGACACAATCGCACTGATATCCCGCGACCAGGTCCACACATTCGCCGTTATTCTCACATGGGTTGTCGTTACAGTCATCTATGTTCACTGAGCAGGAAACACCTATGTACAAATTAAAAGGTAAGCATTATTTCAGACAGATGTTTAAAAAAATTTATGCTTAAAAGTGAAGTGGTAAAATGAATGTCCTGCCTGTATTATTCATGTTTTTTGAAAACTGAAAATGTGTCTCTTACAGCTGTAAATGTCGTTCAAGTTTTTTAATGAAGACCATCAAACGTTACCTGTCCATCCTGGTGTACATGCACAAGCGAACGCGTTCAATAGATCTGTGCACTGCCCTCCGTTCTGACAAGGTTCAAACACATCACACTCATTTACTTCTAGTTCACACAGTTCACCTGCACAAGAATTGTTTTCATTATTTTTAAATCTCAAAGGATGGATAATTGTGATGAAAACAGAGACATCCCTCATCATGTGAAAAGTAAGACCAAGCATTTCTTTTGTAAAGTGAAACAACCCAGCTTTATTCATCTGAACAGAACACAGTAAGGAAAAGGTAGTTTAGTGGATGAGTACCTGGTTTCACCCTATTGTACCAAGAATGTACACATTTGGGAAAATAAACTGTATTGATAGGGCAAAATCAAAAATAAGTTGAAAGATTCACAAGTTTTCTCTTTTCGTTAAAATTTTTATTTTTATCGCATGCCAACATTCGTGGTAATATTGTCTGAAGTACCTCCAAATCCAGGTAGGCACTGACAAGTAAATGAACTGACTCCATCGATACAGTTGGCTCCATTCTGACACAAATCTAGATCACATTCGTTGACATTTATCTCACAGTTATCACCCGAATATCCTGGCAAGCATTCACATCTGAAAAACATGCAGAGATATGTTATGTGCAATGTAAAGACTTCAATATCCATGAAATAGTATGTTTCCTTTAGTGAAGACTTCAATATCCATGAAATAGTATGTTGTCTTTAGTGCAGCATTCTCTTCCAGACAATAGACAATTTGCCTACCTAAAATAACCAACTTCGTCGACGCATCGAATTGCATTAACGCATGGATCAGATTGACATTCGTTTATTTGCTGTTCACATAGCAAACCTGTAAAATATACCAAAATTTTATTTCAGTCCTGTATGGTTGCAGCATTATTAATGACGCCCAGAGATTATTCATGAAACCTTAAATCAATTGGCTGGGCACACTTTGATTATCATACGGTAATTCTTACCTTACGAACGTAAGACATTTGCTCTTTTTAGTGGCAAGCTGACATTTATGAGAGTTGGGATTCAGAGTAATACCTAAAGTTACGAATATAAGTTGACCTTACCTCCAACTCCGGTTTCGCAGACGCATGTAAAACCTCCTATTTCGTCCACACAAGTTGCACCGTTACTGCAAGGGTTCGATCCACATTCAAATATCTCAGTTTCACAGTTGAAACCAGTAAATCCTACAAAAGTACATTTCAAAATATTAACAGGCAAAGACACAACAGTTTCCTTACAACTGCAACGTAACTGGACAAAGCAATAATGGCGGACTTCACCGCGGTATCTGCGGACGCAACGTCATAACGTCACGCCACTTGTCCATGCATATTATGGCGTTGTAATAAAAAAAAGCCCGAAAAAGAGTAATTTCATCGTTTAGCTGCATGTTCCATGACAGCAAATAACGTCTTTCCTATACACCAAACAATTTATATTTCAACGTTAAGATCAGCCTTAAGCACTATGAACTTTCATTAAAAAGTATGAACTTAACAAACCTTCTGAACACTGACAAAAATGCGGAGAACCTTCTCGCTCAAAGCATGGGGCTCCGTTCTTACACGGTAACGTTAAACATTCCTGGACATCTCTTTCGCCTGGTAATTATAGAACAGAGTAAGATTGCATCTGAACTGAATTTGAATTGAATGTATGCATTCTCAAATCAATGTGTCTGTCTTGAGAAGCTGAGAACACTGTGAGTCCAAGTGAGGAGGAATATGGAAAAACAAACATCCTTCTCCCGACAGCTCGGTATGGATGTGACAACAATTTTACGACATATAAATTAAATCACGGGGTTAGGCAGGAATTGTTAATATTACTCACAGCTCTTTCCTGTCCAGTAGTCAGAACACAGACATTCATAGGTGCCTTGTCTGTCTATACAGACTGAGTTGTGGAGACAGGGGTTCGGCTGTTGGTTACATTCGTTTATATTCTGTGAGCACGTTAGTCCTTCCCATCCAGGTTCACAAAGGCACTGAAACGCTAAAAGTACCAGATATGTAACACTGGGCTCCACTTGGGGTAAAATTGGGCACTGTTAATGTTTCCTAAAATTTGTAATATAAGAAGCTGTCTTGCAGCTGCTCAGTGCAGGTTTTGCCTTAATATAAAAGCTTGATGTGTCTTTTACTTGTTTTTATAAAGCACAGATTAAGTAAACAGGTCCCACTATACTTACATTTCCTCTGGAAGTCGGTGATACATTGTGCCTCATTCTGACAAGGTTGCGCTCCACAGCTCCACGACTCGTACTCACAGTTGCGGCCTGCCCACTCACCTTGACACTGACACTCGTACCCCGCCACCCCGTCAGTGCGCTCCATGCACCGCCCTCCGTGCAGACACGGGGTGGACAGACAATCGTGGATGTCGCCTTCGCATCTCTGACCTAAAACAATATATTTTGACCCTGTTATCGTGCATTTCAGGTAATCAGCTACTTTGTTGTGTAATATTTACATATCTCCATTAATTTCTTAAATGTCCAATTTTAGTCACAGTCCCATTTGAACTATCACATTCTTGTGAAAAAATATAATTTCATATCTCCTTTCAAAATGATCGGTTACAGATTACTTGTCGGATATTTAGACCTTTTGAAAATTCCCACAGAATTCCCGGTATTTAAAGTATTAGTGAAGCATGTAATCTGTGTACCTATGAATCCGTCAGGACACATGCATCTGTACCCAAGAATCTGTGTGTTATCCAGAACGCACGTACCGGAGTGAATGCACGGAGATGGGGTGCATGGATCAGTATCTATCTCACAACGAGAACCTGAAATATGATAAAGATTATGGTTCAAGTTACAATATTTACCTTTGTGAACAACGGTTAATGTGAATAAGTGAAAAAAACTGTTGTAAAAAATCGGCAATGGTGATAAAAACTAGATTCATTATTATTTGAATTTTGTTCTCATTCATTTAAAGGCTTCAAGTATACCTGAGTACGGATAGTCGCACTGACAAATGTAGCCCTGAGAGGTCGGTATGCATCTTCCGTTATTTAAGCACGGAGATGAGACACATCTGTCCAGTACGATACTACAATCTGGACCGCTTAATCCTTGTCTACACTGACAACTACAAGTAAATTGTGTCTTTGTCGATGAATTATGTATTTAATAAAAGTTTATGAATGATGTGAAGTCGACTTTATAATTGATTTAAAACAAAAAATATTAGCATTTATGAATTACATGCGATGCCGAAATGGAAAACAGGAGACAATAGAATCTTAGAACTTGGTTGTTGTTCTCGTCAGTGATTTCTGAATTTATACACATACGTATAATGGTTTATTCCGTCGATACAGACATAGGGTTCACTGCAGGGGAAGCTGGCGCAGTCATCCATGTTGGTTTCGCACAGCAATCCGGTGAATCCAGGGGCACACGCACAGGCGAACATATTCAGTTGAGGTTCATAACAAAATCCACCGTTCAGGCATGTGTTACTAAAACATTCATTGACGTCGATACCACAGTCTGGACCGGTTATACCTAACGTTAATAAAAATGGGTTTGTTATTCCTTGAGCACTCCAGCTGATCAATCAAATAGAAAACTCTATTCGAAGTGCAAAACCAGTAGACAAATAATAAGTAAACTACGATTTGGACAATAACCGCATTTAAATTTAACTATTTAACTTGACGCGAAAAGTGCACCTCAGTCAACAACAGAAACAGGAACCTATTCAATGGGAGTCATATCCTTCTCATTGACCCAAATAATTTACGCGACTTCTTGCCATCCCATACCTCTCGACCTAACTCCCTGCGCTTGAAAATACCAATTTACTCACCAGGAGGACAGGTACATGTGTACGAATTGATTCCTTGTTCACATTCTCCCCCATTTAAACACGGTGATGATGAACATTCGTCTATGTCTTTCAAACATCCCTCGCCTTGATATCCAGGTTTACAAAAACAGTTGTATCCACCTGAAACAAAAGTATAAAGTACAAAGTGGCTTCAGGCTTATTGATTAAGCATAATGAAGTCTTCTGTTTTCAAGAAAAAAAAAAGTGTATGAAGGATAGGTGAAAAATTTTAATTCTAAAATATCTATCCGGACCACTGCACCATTAGTGTTATGCTGAACACAATGACAAATACTCGGCGAATATATCGTTTTGTTATCGCATATTTTAGTAAATCAAACAGATGTCTTTGATTGAAATACCTAGATCAGGGGAGTAAATGCAATTCAGATTGGGAACAATAGAATAATAGACATTCATGCTGTTATGTTGGTTTTCCTGAAAATCGCAGCGCGAACTGCCGTTGTTTTGTTTTTTTCTATTTGTACATTCTCACATGATGCATCAATATGTATAGCTCAATTTATATATCAACAAGTATACCCATTACACTAATAACACCAACCTGTCGGTATTTCAACACACACAGCATTGTCACCACACGGATGAGACAGCGGACATCGTCGAATAACCGCTTCACACCGATCACCCAGAAACCCGTCCACGCATCTACAGCTGTATCCGTTTCTCTCGTCCACACAAGTTCCACCGAAATAACAGGGGTTAGACAGACATTCGTTTAAATCTGACTCACAGTGTTTCCCAGTAAATCCTGCAAGTGAAATTGTAAGTCCCATAGTTTATTATTGTTCTGTGGAACATTTACGTAATTCAGCCCAACACGAATTGAAAATTCACCTTTTACACAAAGTGAAAATAGTCAATCCGTTCTGCACTGGAAAAGAAAGTGTGCGGCTGTGGACTTATGTGGAGGTTGATCATTTGGGGCTTTCACTAGAGGTGAAACTTGGCCAGCGCAATTCTAACATGAAAATGTGGTCTGAACGCTGAATGAATGACGTTTTATAAAATCACGTTTAACTTTTACTTACCTGGAAGGCATTGGCACTTGTAATCGCCGTAGGTATTGTTGCACGACACATAATTCTCACATGGTCTCAGTGTTACACATTCATTTACATCTTCACTGCATGTTCTTCCTGCATAAAAATACAACACGTTACACGTACTTGCATGACAGTAAGCGTAAAAATAATACGGGCAGTGGATATGGATAAATAAAAACTTACTGACGTAAATAACAGTCACTTCTATAATCATTAATCTTCATGAAGAATTTTTTGGTAAGGTTTATCAATAAATGTCCGAGCCTTAGCTAAAGAATTACACTAGACAGATTCACTTTACCTGTGAATTGTGGCGGGCATTCGCAACGGAAATCATTCAGGAGGTCCGTACAGGGGGCATTGTTTAAGCATGGTGAAGACAGGCATTCGTTCATTTCCTGCAAGAATTGGCAATAGGAAATATGAAAACACCAAAATAACTTGTAGATCTCGTGTACAAGCATAAGTACTATGAAAAACATACCAATATTAGAAATTTAGTAAAGCAATTAAATTATTTTACAGAATAAATAAACCATGGTAATTGTTAAGTGCTAAAATGCATGGCGGTCGCACGCAGTCGTTGGCTGTAGAATGAAATCTTTCTTGAAAAAGAACAAATTGTAAAGCAATTGATAATTCTTACAAATTGACAAAGAGGTCCTTCCCATCCAGATTGACATTCACAGTAATAAGTTCCTTCACCATTAATACAAACAGCTCCATTCTGGCAATTGTGCGTTTCACACTCATCTATATCTATCTCACAGATAATACCTGGAAACATTTTACTTAATTAATGTATATTCCAAATTTTAAAAGTTAAGAAACTCATTCTGAAAGGCGTAAAATCTAAGTGATCTCAAATTTGAAATAAACTGTGATGCTGTAGTTATCGCCTTTTTCGAAAAAAAAACCATGTTGGCTGAATACAGTTACAACCATTCAGCTAAGATCAAGTCATCGGTCATGAACAGATATGGAAAAACAGCAAGAAAATTTCATTAGCAACCTGTAAATCCTGTAAGACATCTGCATTCGAATCCGTTTGGTAGATCTCTACAGACACCTTGTCTGAGGCAAGGGTCCGACTCACATTCGTTCTTATCCAGTTCACATGTAGGCCCTTCGTATCCTGATGCACATTCGCACTGGAATCCATTCAGTAGATTCCTGAGAAAAAAACTAAATTACAGACTCAACCGAGACACAGGCCCTTTCTTCTACATATAGTAATGGGCTGTCAAATTAAAATATTAAATTTGGGTTACTCTATAATTAGAAATAATTAAAAGCATATACTTACGCACATACACCTCCATTCTGACAAGGTTCTGACAGACATTCATCGATCTCTATTTGACATCTGAATCCCATCCATCCTCCAGAACATTCGCACACAAACGCATTGGGAAAATCTATACACCTTCCGTTGTTTAGACATGGTGAACTTCGGCACTCTATCACCTCCTCTGTACAATGAACTCCTAAAAGGCAATTGTGGTTATGAAGTGATTTTATCGACAAAATTAAGACAGCATATCTATCAAATTTATCCAACAATTCTCTTGCTTTAATCCTTCCTCCCCAATCTTTACCTTACATCATCCAAAACCCCAACCCACTACCCCACTCCATTTCGATATTGTTTATGTTCATTTTAACATCGGTTTTATGGCGATACTCTACCTGTCCATCAGAATTCAATTCGACAGTTTATTCCCTGTGCAATCCCAAAGAAGTAGGATAGCTGAGCTTATCCTGCTTTTGTTGAATCAACCCAATAAGGTAATCGTGCAAAATTCGTTATTCAAATCCCAACTATGACCAGAAATGTACCAACCGGAATATCCATCTGGACAGTCACAGACAAATCCCCCGACGGCATCCTCACAGGCGCCCCCGTTAGCGCAGGGGTTGGAGGCGCACTCGTTCTTGTCCAGCTCACAGTACCGTCCCTCCCAGGCCCTCTCACAGAAACACAAATATCCGTTCACCCCGTCCTGACAGCGACCACCGTTCAAACAAGGCGACGATAAACACTCATTTATGTTCTGTTCACAGTTTGTTCCGGTAAAGCTACACAAAAATCATAAAATGCACAAGATATTCAATTTACGCAGGAAATGTAGAAGTGTGTCCATCATTTGGTACTTTGATAAGAAAAATACTGAGCTCAGGCACGGTTTGAAAAATTGATAGATTATACTGTTACTTCAGACAGGCATTGTTGTTTGATTGTATTTCTTCTTTGCAGGTATTTAAGTTTAAATATTTTAAAAGTCCAGAAAGTAGATGTTGAGTTTACGTTGAATTATGTCATTGTTTAATATAATGGGATTACGTATGGTAAATTTTATTGAAACCTAATTGTCAATCATTAGCTGCTACTTATCACATAGTCACTTGATAGAAGGAACAAGAATGCCTTCCAATCAAAGGCTGAACCGTCCGCTTCACAAATAGTCTTTAAAATGCAAATAGTAACTAAAATGCAAATAGTTATTAAAACATGAAAAAATTACAAAAATCTAGAAATTGACCTTGAAATGACCTTGACCTATATTTTGGCCTTGACCCTATTTACTTGTTTCAAACATCATAACATGTGATATTAGCAGACAACACTAAACATTTTGACACTTTTTATTGCTGACCTTGAGCTTGACCCAATGACCTTGATACTCAAACTTGACCTAGATATTATGAAGATGTACCAGCATACCAAAAATTAAGTTTCTAGGTCAAGCGGTTCAAAAGTTATAGTCCGGACAGACAGACACACACACACACAGACACACACACAGACACAACTGAAAACATTACCTTCCCGCATACGCGGGCGGTAAAAATATGTGATAATAGCCAATAAATATTCATCTGAGGTGGTTTAAAACAAATGAGATCTGGTTACACTTATAAGCTGTTTAAAACAAATGGCCTCTATGCCTCAGCCATTAGCTTAAATAGTATTCATAATATGGACATACCTCTAGTTGTTTGTTAGGATGTGGAAAAATGCATAATTCATGAAAATTCTACTCTGGATGACTACCATCCGCGTATGTAGGATGCGTATGTTTTCGATCGTACCTGTCTTTTTCATTCTATATACCAGTCTGTCTGTTTATTGTTGAGAACTTTTGAACGGCTTTATCTGGAAACTTCATTTATCGTACGAAAGTACACTCTTTTAACAGCCAGGTCAAGTTTCAGTATCAAAGTCATTTGGAGCAAGGTGGATCCTTGGGGTTAAGATTAATGTATAGGTAAAGGTCATTTGAAGGTCAAATTCGCATTTAGGGGTTAATGTTATTTTTTATTGAGATCAAGGTCACTTAAGGGTAAATATCAGTCAAAGGTCAAGATCGTTTTTATATGTTTTTTTAATCCTATAATACACGACTGAAAGTTTTTAAAAATGTTTTTGATTAAATTTTGTCATAGTTCTTGTGCCCCTCGTCAAAATTATCATATTTGAAAGGTCAAGCATATCATTTCATATTTAGATTATTACTTTAACCATTTAGAAAGGCCCAATCAAAGAAAAATGCGACGACGGAAAGACAAAATGTATATTTAATTAAACTGAATAGTACACAGAGGTGTACGGTTGTAATTTTTGTTAAGCAAAAATTGTCTTCTCCATTTATAAAGACATTTATGTTCTTCGTAGTGGATGGGTACACACTGAAACTAAGGTTACCATAAGAGGGATGACAGCCATCTAATCAATTTAAATACAACAGGTACTGTCTGACACTGCTCAGACAGAAATTTCAGAGCTGATATTTTAAATTTTTGAATGATTTCCTTCACAGGACAGTTACAAATGATAACTACAGGGGTAACTGATGAAGGCCAATTTGTATTTATTAAATTTATAGCTTCCTGCAGACAAATGTTCCGTTTTGTTCTGAATAGTTTATGACTCTATATTAATTTCAGATGTCATAATAAAAGTCGAGTAACGCACGCTCTGTTTCTCGTGTACGTTGTATCATACATGCTGAGGTATTTCAGAAACAGGGTTCAAAAGTCAATACCACAGTTACGACACTGTACTTCAAGAATGAGATTAATCTCCAAATGGGTCGATGATTTCACCTTATTGTGAAGTCATCTTTAACTGACATTGACTGTGGAAAAACGTGTGTACACCACGACAATGCTTCAATCAACATACACAGAATATTTACGTGTGCGGGTACCATAAATTTCTATTCTTTATTCGTGCATGTTTTATAACTGGTATTTAGGCATTCAGATATCGTTCCAGTACAGAAACAATGCAAGTGGTAAGTGGTTGATTTTAAAGTAAATTATATACTTGAAGACAGTAACTTGAAGACGAAAACCTGTGAAAAAGTGATGGTGACTTACAATAACTAACATTACAGGACCTTTATCATGCCTTTGACATAAGCGTAACCGATCCTTTCCGCTAATTTAGAACATTTTTGGAACATTTTAAAGTCGCGCATTTTTAGAACATATTACAGTCGCTGATATTACCACGTTGGATACTAAGTTCATGTGTATTAATATTGACTGCACCATCTGTCACCTATAATAATGGCGATAATAATCTCTCAAAATTACATAAACAATAAGTGAAGACGTGTTCTGTGCCAGTACGCACACTGTATTCTTCGGTAAGTGTTTGCTGATACGGAGTACCAAACCCCACTTTTGGGTACTTAAGTGCTACATTTGCAAATCACTGCACTACATCCCTTAACGTAAATCAAAGTCATCAGCATGAAAACATCGCCACACGTAGATACATCATAAAGGAGCTATTATCTAGGTTGATCTTTTGTCTGGAACATAGCAGCCATGACAATTCTCGACATGGTTTTTAAACCAATTAATGGTTGTAAGTATTCACATTTGTGAATCGAAGAAAATGGAGGAAACGTGATCATTAAGAGAAATACTAGGGTATTAATAACATTGTCCCAACTGAAACAAAATGCTTCTGTAGTCGCTTCGTTTATTTAGGCTATTGAATGGACCTTACTAAAGGTATACGAACTGTATTACTGTGGTAACATACAGTCGAACCCCTTTTGCATGGACCCCGGTTTGCAAGGACACCATGCAATTCACGGACACTAAGGCTCAGAATTTTTCGTAATTTAATGTATTTTACGGACACCATGCCAAGCATGGTCCCCGGACAAATAGAATTGGCAGACATACACCCCTAACTATTGGCAAATATTTTTATGTTAGAATTTTATCGTACATCATCTCCAGTATCTACGCCCATGTTTATGCATCATATGCAACAGCAAGAAGTTGATTAAAATTAATAGTCATGTAAATTTTGGGGATTAGGTTGTATTTCATGTTTGGTATGTATGATGCCTATGAATTACACTAGTCTATTATTCCTGACACCATTTTACAATGAGGTACAGTGACAATGGTCAACATAGATGTCATGGGGTTATGCTACGTGTGGTACAAAAACTAGATCCCAAGGCGTGATGATGACTCCTATGTTTATTGACATATAATGATGCATGCATGAGGTTGGTCTAGTGTGTGTATTAACTCGTGGTACTCGCGTTTGCGGTATATTTAGCTTGTCATAAGCTTGTTCCGGAATATTAGAAATAATAATAAAAGCAATAGGTTTGCTTTAAACTGAGAAAAGATTGTACTTTA
>JBCAUI010146535.1:0-17975 GCA_038406195.1 Haplosyllis anthogorgicola
CTATTGCAACTGAAGGAGAACTCTTGTCATATGTTCCTGTAATTAGCAGCAAGAACTAAGGGTCAAATAAGCTGAATATTTCAGTACCAGTTGTATAATAATTGAGATTGGTAATGCTATACTGGAGCCAAATCTGCTTTATTAACAATAAAGGGAAAACGGATAAAAGTGACATGGTGAATTCCATTATAATCCATAACAGGATGTAATTAACAGGGTTTTACCAAATGATGTGTCAACCGGAGTTACCTTCATCAGCAAGACTTTTGTTTTTTATTCTTGTTCAAAGAGAGAGATTTAATACGATTTTTGGTGCCATCAAATGAATCATTTGATACTCTAAATACGAAATAAAAATTAAAGGTTTAAAATCCGATCAGTTTTAAGAACAACAGAATTTCACGCTCTGCTTCATTGAGCATCAAGCATCACCCGTTTATTTTCAAATGTTCCCAAATTTCAAGGTGTGAAAACTAGTTCTGAACGATTGCCATAGACAAAAGCAACTTCGCAATGATTTTAGATAAATGCTAAAACTATAAAGGTAATGGTTGGCGAAAACACGGTATCATAGTTTAAAAGATAATAAATGTTCAAATGTTCAATACTTCAATTTCTAAAAAGCCTGAAATAAATTTCTCTGAGTCAGAATAGACTGAATTAAATCAAAATTACTTTAAAATTCCAATATAATAATGTCAGTACCAAAGTACAGCTACCAGTACCATAGCGGGATGAATATCCACAAAAATGCCAGCATCAACACATAATTATCTGGAAGTGTATATCTAAATTCGGTTTACAGATTTCCAGCGACAACCAATAAGAAATTTTGATCCCTAATATGCCCTTCGGACATCACAAAAGCACTTAATTAAAGAAACAGACCTAAATAATGACCAGGGATGGGACAATAAGAATGCCTTGGGTCACTGTGACAATCCAGTCTGTATGTGTGAAGGACATAAATAATACAATAAAGAGAGCGCAGGGTAAATATGAAAGACTGCGCCAACAAAACAAGATGCATTAAATAGGACACAATCTGCAGAAAAGCTTATTTCCATGTATTGGTGTGTTTATATCTAATATGGAGGTATGCGTCCCCTCTTGCTCTTTTATATGGAGGTATGCGACCCCTCTTGCTCTTTTATATGGAGGTATGCGACCCCTCTTGCTCTTTTATATGTAGGTATGCGACCCCTCATGCTCTTTTCCATTTAGTACTTAGCAGCAGCCAATAGGACAGTCTTACCCAGCTTAATGCACAAAGTAACGGAACAAGACGATGTTTGATGTCAATTAACACATCATTCAAGATAGGCATATGTACATTGGTAAACCCAGGGGCTACACTTAGCACACAACCTAGACATTTTACAAGAGTCTCTGTAGTAATAGCTTTACTGGGCCTTGACCGTTTGATTCGTCATATTGCCATTATCTACCAGATAACTTAAAAACTTGCAGCACAGATCACCTGCTGATGGACAATGACTATTATTGAATATTTAATAAAACATTGTTTAGACTGGAACACGGTACAATGGATCACACCAATTGTTAAAGGATTAGAGACTTCGGTCAGAGTTACCACCAGGAGCGCTAAAGACTGCAGTCAGAGTTAACACCACAGGCACCACAGGCTTCCCACATTACACCTGCAGCTGCAGTAATGTGACAGTCTAGAGACTATCCCATTGGTTAATTAGAGTTATGCATTAGCATCATTATCACCATTAGTAGCCATCTTTGTTAGTTCTAATTGCACCTTCTCAGAGACAACACGTATTTGTAACATGAGTTAATAAATTATCCAAAAGCCTAGAGACTGTCGTTCTAGTCTTTTTACACCAATTGTCGTATTTTATTTAACATGTACATAAATGGAGACATAGTCTGGTCAATTTTTCTCATAGCCTGAATGTAGCTGACCCGAGATCTTATTTTTAGTTAAATTTTGATGTAATCAATCTCCAGTGCCAATTGTCAGTTGCGATCACGCTATTACGTGTAAAAGATATGGTCACCATTGGTTTTCATCAATCATGCAACTGTCAAATTGCTTTAGATAGGATGAGCAGATAACATCGTGGAATCATGCTCAAATATTATATGGGGGATATCTTAGGACAGCTTTACTGTATTAGACTAAATACCAACGTCCTTCATGCGACTTGGAATCCATTTCCATGTGCAAACCATGCGACGTGCAAGGACTGGGTTAAGTACACCTTGGTGACTTTATTTCCTTTTCTTTGCAGTAACCAAGACAAAGCAAAATTTATTGTCTTGGGGTTAACATAGAGTGATGACACAGAGACCGACAATGACGAGACATGGTTGAACGTCATGCTTTGATTTTCCTCAGATTGTATTGTTCAATTTATACCATATTTCAGTGAGCTTCAAGACGTGACAGTCTTGAATTGCACATGAAAGCCTCACTCATGTTTAACGTGTAGTCTTAAAGGGGTAGACTTTTTGGATAAGCAGCGCGTTTTCATGAACTTTAACGGTAGTGCGGTATTCCAAAGTTGCGTTCTGATGTTAGTTTATTACGTAATGCTGCACTTTTGGCATCATGTAATAAACTATGGAATTCACAACGCAACCTTAACACAAGATAACAGGTGAGTTTCTTGGAAGTGGATGCGTTATTAGTTTGAGTACTGCGTGTGATCTCTCAGCTTTTTTATCAAAACACATTAAAAAGCTCATGGTTTAAACATAAGGACAACTCCCAATGCTCTTTGTGTTAAAAACAAATGTCACCCGGCTATTTTTTGCTTTTGAAATACCTTTTGATAGAAAATCATTTTTAGTGTTTTGCACTATTCACATTCATATGAGCTTTAGCTAGATATTTTTATTAACAAGAAATATTGGAAAAATATTTTGGTTACTTCGCTTTAATGCACGATACATTTAGATCTATCTAAGATACATCTTAGGGACGAAAAATTTAAAGCTGTTCCAAACGTGAATGCGTCCCTATTGGCCATGATTTATTAGATAAATAAGGCAGACAAACAGAATTCCTTGGATGACATAAGTCAAGTGCAACTTGCCTTTCAAAGGATTTATCAAATGGGATTCAATTGTCGTCTTAATTGGAGTTAATAAGAATGTATTGTGACTCCATTCCTCTATAGAGGTCAACCTCATGTCCAGTGTCAGCCTCCCAGGAAGCCGCTAACAATAGATGTTTGTCTGATGAGGTGCAGGATACGGGGTGAGGTGCCCTTGCGTATTCTGGATCAATTTATTTCCATTACACTCACTTCACAGTGACACCGGACTCCTAAGCAATTAGATCGTCAGGTTCATGTGGAGAATCAGGATTTTATTTTAGACCATTTTTTTTAACTGAGGTTCATTTTATTGGGGCAACTGATATCCCTGTTTAGAACCTGTGGTGACATTGCCTGAGAATCTGTCGCTTGAGTGCTGACGTATTTTCTTGCTGTAGTCACTTATGATTTGCATTTGATTTCTGTGCAAGAAGCCACTTCACATTTATTGGTTCAAAATTTAAAAATATTTCCCATATGGTTATCAACGGCTCATACGAAAGGTTCTAAATGCGTGCATCTTTTTTTTTTTTGAACATCCATTGTTAGACCCCCTCCCAACTATTCCGTTTTACCCAGAGATACAGTTAACGTTGCAAAACACGACGAGGCAAAGGTCACAATCTCCATCGATAATGTTTTCCCCAGGTAGGGTGCAACATTAGAAGTAACCGAAATTGAAGATATTTAAACTATAGGAGGTGCATCCTCAGCGCCAACCCTGGATCCGCCAATGACAACGATCTGAAACAGCATTCACTGATCATATTTCAAGATACAAGCATTTCTCCCTGTAACTGTCGGAACCGTAGGGTGGTTATCAATTTGTATCAATCATTATCAATTAAAACCGCATGAAGCCTTCCATCATCAGCCATCATCCTGATTTTCTTTTCTGTTTACGGCAGCATTAGATCGATGGTAATTACCCACGCTACACTATGCTTCACAGCAAGGGAGAAGTGCCTAGTACACGCTGCTGTGAATAATCCAACCCTAAAAACAAACCAAATCGCAATTGAGAAGAATATTCTGAAATCACCGTATTACGGTGGGTGTAGTGCAGCACTGCTAAGTTGAGAAACAAGTTCGTTTTTCGAAAGCGGTGGAGGTGTCTCATAGTAGTGTCTCAGCGATTTACAGCTTCACCATTCAGAGGTGTAAAATTGGTACCAGCTGGGAAAGCATGACACGTCTCAGTATATTGGCCTCACGTAGGATACAGGTTGCCCCGGTTCTTATCATTTTAAGTGACAGCTCACAACAGCAAAGTGACGAACCAAGTTTAAACTTTAGAAGAATTTTAGGAAACTAAAATTATTACCTCATTGAATAGGTAGCCACTAGATCAATATTATGCCTGTTGACCAAGTCTCAGTATGTCAGTTTTTATGTCAGTAACTTCTTAGTTTTGTCTCGGAGCACGCGATTTTAGGCAATTACTTGCTAAGTCAACAGGAAAGGAAAGGAAATGAAAGTGACTACGGAGGATTTCCTTTGTTAATGCTAAATCAGTTTTTATCTTCAATAAATCATAGAGAGGTTTTTCACTGTAGGGAGGCTATTGTTTTCAACGAGAAAGGTGACCTGACGGAGCACTGACCCTCATGCCATATTTAGAGTCTGACCTTTCACAGAATTGTCTGAAATGCCCAGAAATGCATTTTCCCCAGTCCGGAGGCGGCCCAGAACACAAACCTAGATTTCTTCTAATACATAGACCCTCATTGCCATTCTGGCAAGAGGATCAATAATCTCCACTGTGTTCGGTAGGCAATAACGTGTTGCTTAATACGTTTGCTTTGTTGCTTTACAGATATAAAAATACAGTAAAGTCACTTCACTGTAATCAGGTTTTAGGCCAGACCATTTTACTTGTTGGATTGTGATTCCTGCCGCTCTTGAAATGTTAAAATGTTCTAGATAATTATAAAAAATAACTGTAACTGTATTTTTTTGCCACGTTATTGCAGGATAATTTTCTGTGTTGATTTTATGAATTTAAATTGAAAATGCAGTGCTACATGCAGAAAAGTCAATTTTTCCCATCGCTTCTCTTAAAAGTCGTGTGAATGAAACGTAGGTAATGCAACAAAGTAAAATATCTAGCCTGAAAAAATTGATCCACTTTTTCTTGATTTACAATATTTTGTGTTAGATATCAAAAGTAGAACTCTTTCTTTGTATTTTAGTGAGACTAAATTTGAAGGTAAACTAAGGGAAATAATTGCGATTTTTTACGGTACGCACCGTCCATCGGCAACTTATCAGATCTGCATTGTGTCGACCTGTAAGCTAATCTATCTAATTCAACGCCGTTTTCTGGAATGAGTGATGGAGTGTAAATCTGCCATTAGCTTGAATTATTCAATTAGTATGTTAATCGGTGGTTCGAGACATTGTTCCCGAAAACTATGATATGTGACATGTCTTTCAATTGCTTTGTGTACTGACTGCCCTGTTGCCCAGATGGAAGCTTTTAATTTGCCAATATACTTTAACGGAAGACGTTCATGCGCGACTTGAAATGTTCTATTGTTCTAAAATTGTCATCCTCTGGAAGGCTACTCCGTAATCTGTGCGGCTGTGGGAAGAAGCCGCGATGGATCTTAAAGTGCTGTTGCTGCCGTATTCCTATTGTCAAGTGCATAATGGCCGTTTATCGCGGCGATAAGCGTTTTCGCCTGGCATTTTCTGGGAGATCAAACCTAGTTCGATTGCAATAGGTTTTTGCAGTGTTTACATTTGTGACCTTAAAAACGCGCAAGTTTTCGTCTCCAGTGTAGCCTGAAAAAACGCAACGATAAAACATACAAAATACGCAACGATAAAATGCTGTTCGGTGGAGCCCGGTTTTATTTCTCTCTCAATACTATGTGGCATAGTAACACTAAAGCATAATTTAGTACTTTGCACTGAAAATCCTTGGCCTTTTCTTGGCCAGAATCAAACAAGCCAAATCAAAACATTTATTGTTTGCGACCAATACATGTTACAATTTATTTCCCATGCTGATCTGCAAAATAGCCACGAACTCCATTGAGCACTGAATGAAGCATTCTCCAATTCAATATCTTTTGAATTTGAATGATCAAATGATCAATTCAATTGAAGAAATTCTGTGTAGTGCATTAATGTTCAGCCATGCACAGTGCTGTCCAGTTGAGGGCATTGACATCAATAACCTGCCAAACATAGATAACAGAAATTTGTTTAAATTCAATAGATAGCTGAGTACGTCAATGGTGACGTTCTCACAGAATGTCCAATACAAGAGCTCACAGAAACATGTAAATGATTTCCTGGTACAGAGGATTTACGTTTTTCTGAATAGTGTGTTATGATCAAGTTCTGTTCTTATCATATTTTTTATTAAACTATAAAGATTTTTCTCATTTATTTTACCTGCCTAATAAAGGTTTTCTTAATTCGTACCTAGTTTCATTTGTCTAATCTGTCTAATTAGATAAAATAAAGACATACCAATTTTAGTAATGATACCATGTCCATATAAATTGGACCATTCTCAGCAAGACCACCAATATTAGACCGTTTGAATGTAATGAATCCAGGTATCATAAATGAAGTTAGTTCATTTCAATGTTGTCTAATTAGGACAGATTAGACACAAAAAAAGGATACGAATTAAGCAAAACCTTTAATAAGTAAAAATTACCTCCTTTGACCAGGGCATGTGGATACTATAACATGTAAATAACCCATGATAATGGCTTAAAAATTTTAGGTCTATTACTAAAGATGTAATTATCTAGGCCTCTGTAAAAGGAGCTTAACTGTTATATTAAAGCGGTAAAACCATTTTGATGTCCTCATTTGTATGGGATTTGCTGCTCAAAGCAAAACAATTAATGTTTTAATTGAGACATAACTATTTATATTTGCAGGTAAGTGGCCCTACTAGTGTGAAAATCACGCAAGATCTTCTGAAGGTAAAGTAGGTAAAGGAGTTTTGTTAGATTTAATGTAGATCTATATGCACGTTCAGTTCACTTTAGTTGATGTTTACTATTTCTCCTACATGATGGTGCAGCTTCCATCCAGTCAAATATCTTCTTTCAACCGAAATTTTTTTCTCTAATATTTTGAAATAAAAATGCAAATATAGCAACTAAAATCATTTAATTTAATCTTTCTACAGTGTAGTCATGACAAAATATCTGAAGATAGCACCAAAAGATTTAAATAATACAAATTCCTCTCGTATATCCACACCAGGAGTCAATACTTATTTACTGTTTTGATAAATATGTCAGTACATTTGTGTTTAAGTTTAACCGAACACATGACACTTATTCCATTGTTTTGTTTTCCTTTTTTGAATTAATAAGATAGGAGCAAAGCAATTTCAGTTTAAAGAAATAGAACAAAAGAATTCCATGCTGTGCTACTGATAAACTAAATTACAGAATACAATTCAACTTTTCAAAACTGATAAGATTTACATTATCTGAATACATTGCTAGTAGTATTTTGTACTGCTATGGATATTGTTCAGTCATGGCATCTATACTGTCCTCTTGGCAAAACACTCCATGACAATATAACACAGAATGTGAAATTTAATTAAACCAATTTGACAAAAGGGAGTTTACCTGCGGTTCATTACTCAGAAAATAGTTGACTTTTCTTCACATTTCTTACCGCAGGTGCCTATCGATTGGATTTCAGTACTGAAAGATTTGTATTGATTTTTTAGTCACCTGCAGCTAGCTTCCATTGATCTCAGTCTGGGCTGGGTATTGATAAAGTTAAAGAAGGTGTTCTAATCAAAGCAGTGCCAAATCAAACAATCAATTTTCATGTCAAGATGTTGGTCAATTGAGTTGTTAATTGTCCCAGACATGGAAACGTGTAGTTCATTTCTGTGTTTTCAGTGAAGCAAAGGATTGTTAAAGTACACAATAGAAAATGTAAACAAAGCTAGTTTTTTCTTAACCATAGCTCAAGTCAGTTTTCACTTTCAGTAAATAACTGAAGTTTTTTGACACGAATATGAACATTAATGCACCGTTTCAATGGTCGGGTATATTGGGAAGATGTTCTCTTGTTAAGACAATTTCCATTTTAAATTTCATGAGATTTGATATTAGAAATGAAGATAGGTCTTTCAGTGAACAGCAAATGAAAACTTCAACATTAAAATCTTCCGTTGGATTGTAAAGTCGTGTAAATTCAGGGGTACGCCTTGGAATTATTTGAACCACTAAAATTATAGAAAACTCCTGCAATTTTAGGTTGTTTTAATTGTCTACTATATTGCTAATTGAAAATGACATAAAATTACGTTTAGATCGAAAATGTTCTTTTCAATTTTTACTTTTGTAATGCTCTTAATTATGGACCAGCACTGAAAACTATCGAATTATTTGGAATCGGAAACCGACAAGACAAGCTGCAGAGCAGCTGAGGCTGATTCCAGTGGACATCTTAGTGGTCACAAATAGTATGGATTAATGGAGATTAAATTGGTCTCTGGTGGCGGCGCAGTGCATAAGTACTCAAGCTAAATCACTATTAAGCGCTATCTTTATATTAAACCCTCAGGTGCCCTATTTGTGCTGCTCTCTCCCTGTATGTGTTATTCATGGGACCAGTCTGTTGCTGCTGTGTAATCGTTTTCGAAGAAATGAGATGACCGTTTAACTGTGTTCTGTCTTTAGGATTGCTACATAAAATATCAGATTCTGTCGTACGATAGCACGATTGGTAAAATGGATGAACAGCTTTTACGCTGAGGATCACTAAGGTCTTTTCGAATTTCATTTAATGGACAAAAATCCACTGACCTGATGTGGTGACATCCTGGCACCAAAAATAGCTCCTGCTAAATTAAAATTTGGATTGACATAAGACTATTGAGAGATCTCCATGACGAAAATAAACGTAATTCTTCTCCGTTCACGTTTGGTACATTTACATCAATTTCACTGGATTTACCATGCAAATACCGACACTAATGAGCAGTAATGCAATCCTGGATATTCTTTCAACAATGGGCCATTTGTTTTCATTAAAACGAAACTTCATTCCAAAGCTAATTGTCTCTATAGGAAATTATTCACCCTGAGAGGCAAAAAACAAGTATTGGTTGCACTTGTACTTTTTGCATTCGTTAAATGTTTTGTAAGAAGCAAAGATAAAATGCATGGATAGAACATCTTAGGAAATCAGAGGTACCTGAAAACAAAAGAAATTGTCTCTTCTTTTGTGTTCTCGACAAAGCACAGCTCTTCCATTTCTTCAGAGACTGCGCAACACTTGTTGCCATAGCCCCATATCAAATGACGTCAAACCATTGAAAATGTGACGTCATAATCTGCGCGAAGTTGGCACGTGGCCAAGTGTCCACTTTCCGTAGATTTCTTGCAAACCTCTGTTCAAGTGGCAACTATTCACCGCGCATAAAAGGAGAAAGTCTTTTTGAAATTGCACCTATTTAAGTTATAAAAATCCAAGATAACTTGACAAAATAAACATGGGTTTCATTACCTCCAACAGCTCAGACTTTTCACATGCCTCTCACATTTTCTGGATCAAATTGACCAATTTCTTGACATGAAAATTGATGGCCTCACTTGACTTGCTTTCATCAGAACATCTTATATCGCCCGTCATCAATAATTCGCTTTGATTGATGATCAATATGTTTTACCACAGGCCCATCAAAGATCAATAAGAAACATCTTAAACTCACAGCGGAAAGTTCTAAGAAAAATGGTGCCTACCATCGCTGGAAAAAGCGGGTGAGATGTGTGGCAGGCTACCCGCTAACACTAAAATACTGTGTACGCGCCTATTCAGTAAAACGCAATAGCAAATTAAGAGTTCCGAGTCAGTATGATAGTATGGACGCACGTTACAGATCCAACAAGGCTGTGAAGCTATTGGCAGAGTCACCCTAAGTCCATAACAGAGGATACCAGCAGTCCATAAAAAAGCTTAAAGTAAATCTAATTTCCAGAGTTTTATTTGTTTCTTGAAAATTGTTGCTGGTTCGAGCTTATTAAATCTAGTTTAGTGCCAGTAAAATACTAGAATAACGTGACGACTGGTCCGAAGATCCTGTTCATTCATGGTAATAAACATACAGTTTGCCTTGTAAATTGAATGTCTCCTTGGAATTTACTTCATTCACGGTTCTATTTTACTTCAGATGAACTGACTTTAAAAAGATTTAGGTAAATGATGGCCATACATCACAATACAGCCTTGATTCATTTGCTCCCAATCAAGAATTCTTACATTAATGTCTCAAATGTTGATACCAACATGTGTTACGGTTGTTATGTAGTGTTAGGAAATGATTGCTCTCAGGTGGAAGGCCGGGTTCAGTACCTGGCATAACAAAATCACTGATTTACCCGACCATACGAAAACGTTAAATTGGTACTTGGTACAATGTTCACACCAAGATTCGGTGAAATCTTCTGCTAGAGGTCAAAGTTGTACGGGACTTTCCAAAATGTATCCCTTTTTAAAGCGGTACATAAAATTCATAACTGTAATTTTCTACTTGTAATCCTGCAAACAAAATTCTTTCCCTTTATATAAGGAAATTAACTATTTGTAACTTGCCCGTTATTCCGACACGGTGTGGATTGCACATAATTCCACATTAGTGCCGTTAAACTGACAACAAATCAAAATGGATGATGACATTAATATCAGTTAATCCGGATCTAAGAGGATTCTGGAGTTTGTTCTGGAGTAAGGTAGAACGATGGCTTACTTGTCGAACTGCATTCTGACCGTTTAATCGCTTCATTACGGGATGAGATGAATTAACGAAGAAGACTCGTATTTCTTGTTACTGTTGTTCAATAAAATTTTAATAAAGATGCAAATAATGATAAGGTAATTAGCATGTGGTAAGCTTATGTAACTATCTTATTAAGTTGGTAGTGTAATTGATTATGTGTAATGTCTTGGTCTGAAGGATTATAAAAATAAAAATCCAGTTTGAAGTTTGAAAATCTAATACTATAAAAATAACTGTTGTAACTAGTTAGTTTACCGTGAAAGTTGCAACTGACTAGTTAACTGTGAAAAATAACAGTTACAATCACTAATTTCAACTATAGGAAACTAACTTATTATCTCTGCTTGGTTTTAAAATACATTTCGAACAGATGTATGATTCAGGCCCGGATCCAGGATTTCCCGTAGGGGGGTCGCCAACCCAAAATTTTTCGCAAAACCCCTAAAAAATTAGGGAAAATCGACAAAAACTGCGTGAAAATGAAAAAAAATTCCGGCCGTACAGGGGGGCGCCTCCCGCGCCACCTGGATCCGCCAGTGTGATTAAGATAATGTTTTTAGTTGTGTCTGTCTGCGTGTCCATCTGTGTATCTACTTTTGAACCGCTTGACTTGGAAACTTCATTTTGGTATGGGATATATCTTCATAATATCCAGGTCGAATTTGAGTACCAAGGTCATCAGGCCAAGATCAAGGTCACACAATAAAAATCTTCAAATTTACTGTCACCTACCAATGTCAAATTTTCTATACCATATGAGCAATACACAAGGTCAACATATAAAAATAGGTCAATGTCATTTGAAGGTCAAACTCTCTCATCTTTTAATGAATGTTTCATGGTGTTGTGATGTTTCAATGACTTTTTGTGAATTGGGTGGTTGGGCCTTAAATTGAAAGACATTCTTGTAATTGTCTTTAATTCTAGTATTTTCAAAAGTGTCAATGCAGCACATGAAGCTTATACAGTTTTACCTCTCTAATTCTGAATGTCATTTAAATTTAAAACACATTCAGCCACTGAATATTTTTAATTTTGTAAACAATAGTTCGACATTTTAACAGCACGACATAAATATCTACTGACCAGAAAATAAATATGCAAGAATGATCGTGCACGATCATTACAACTGTTCCTTCGTTTGTCGCTTTAACAGTTTATTGCATTGTTGAGAAGCGGTAGGAAAACCTTTCAAGCTGTATTGCTGTCACTTAAGTTTGACAGCTTTTTATCCCATTTTCTGCCTTTTAAACAAGGATAAGTAATAAAATTTTAAAGCGCACGCTGAGGAATAATGGGCTTCATCCTGCCTCGTCAGTTTCTTTTCAGCTCGTTTGTTGATGTGATTTCATGTTGTTTTTATTTTTAAATTATTGAAGCTGTTTCTGGATACTTTGTTATTTGTGAAATGTGTCAATGCGTGCAAATTTTCCATGTGATATACGAGATAAGATTAGAGATTGATATCAATAGTCAGTATATATTTTAAAATCTTTGATTGCGCAATGAATTACGATGCAATCCAGGTCACAGTATGTTCTCATGAAGTTGAATATTTAATCTAAAGTGAAAAATCCCTAATTAAATATCCCTTTAATCAAGTAATTTGTTTAGGATACATTGAGATCTTTAAACAAGTAGCAAGGCAGATCAACCAATTAGACTTGTCCCTCAAAGGATGGAAACAAACTGTCCAGATCATCAATGGGTAAAAGTGTAAAGGTGTTAAATTAATGTGGGTAAAATTTATGTTCCAACAAAGTTCTTATATCATTCAATTTACAAAATATTATTTTCGCGTGGTCGAGTGTAGTTCTGGGGCATCGGGTCAAAGTTGTCACCGATGATCGCTGATTTAAAATCGATCAATGATCAATGCATTGGCTGCGATATCTAATTCAGTATATTCTAAAATTTGGCTTGGAGTGTCATATTTTTGCTTCATTTTGAAGAATAAAGTTTTTGGCTGTTGTCATTCCATAGTGGAAGTAATTAAATATGTTTGTTTTTTTTCAAACACCAGAAACAATACTAGTGATCAAAATTACTGTACAAATTGGATAAATGTTCAAAGTGAAAACCTTTGAAGGTATTAAAATGAAAAATATTTAACATAAAAATGTTAAGCCTTATGGTCCGATGTTAAGCATGATGGTCCGATGTCAAATTCAAAATTGATGATCGCCAATTTAATCCCTACCAATCGATTCATCTGATATTCGATGAATCGCCCAAGCTCTAGTCAAGTGAGCTGGTATGCTCTGTTTCATCTACACTGTTGCAGGACCGCACTGGAAGACGTGAATGACCTTGACCTCATACTGCGCTTTCCTTCAGAAAATAGACATTACATGAAATTCTGTTGTTTCCAGGCCTATGCTGATTTCCCTAAATCCCATTATTTCTATGAATGCACATATAACGTGCTTAGACACACAAACACCAAAACGTAATTTTAACAGAAAAGAAATCCAAGAATGTGCACGCCATAATCTGCTCTCTGCTTCACTTTTAACATCAAATTACAGTCAAAATGAGCTATTGATTGGAGAGCTGTTAAAAAGGTGGCCCCTATTGATTAAGTGGAACTTTACCGCATCTTCAGTCAATTACCCGGTCGCATATTCAATATCAATCAAGGCAATATTGATCTGTGTAGGAGATAAGGTGGATAATAACAGTGTCTTTAATGAGTCAATCAAATAGATGCCATCATTTTAGGGACGGCTGATACTTGATACTGGAAAGGAATCTTTCAATTGTTGTCACAGAGGATGAAGTTCCTACCAGTTTTGGAACAATAGCACATCAAAAGCACAGCGTGATATTGGGGTTGTTCGATTTAGCCCGGATTTGACACTCCAAAACGGTGCAAGTGGTCGATTGGTGTACAAAACTACACTCAGTGCATCACACCAAAACACCACCTCTGGATGTTGGTGTGTTAGTGTAATGGGAAACACACTACACACCAAGCTGTTCGTTTTGAGCACACTGATGCACCACACTCACAGTGCACAACAAAGTGTAAATTGAACAGTCCCATTCCCAAGTTCTCTCTTTTGTTCTGAACGTTTCGAAACTAACAGGATTTTCTGAAGCTGTTTTGTATGTCATTTATATATTATCTTTATTTTTTTGCGGGCCGATGTCCATCTTTTGGAGCCACTGGTAGCCCTCTTTTTCGGACTAGGAGCGACTGCGCCTATGGATTTTAGGCCAGGGAGGATATGTCACTTGCATGCTCACTCACTTGCGTATTATGATCCTTTGAGTTACTCCTGGCCTCAGTTTTCTGTTCAATAGCAGACCTGTCATTTTTGTCAATTGGCACTGTTATAATAAAATGTACCGTATTGCATCTAAGTATTGCACCTCCTCTTTTTAGAATGCCTTATGAAATAAATCTAATTTGGTCTAAAACCAAACAAAAACAGATGCTAGATCCATTGAAGTTGGCCACATCAAAGGGACTACGGTATATCAAGATGATATTGGATTAATTATTTTTGAATTTAACACTTAATGTTAACCACTTGGCTCCTTTCCGGTTTTCCGTGCATACACACCTTTGTTTTTATTAAGCATGTCTTCTCAGACCCAGAAAGTGCGGCTAAACAAGGTGCTTTAACCTCACCACTGTGTACTATTATGTGATCCGGAATGGAACTTACATAACGTTAAATCCGTGTGCAACTCGGTTATCGGAAATTCAAATTTAGCATCTATCCATCATCCCGTCTGTCGATTCTTAGTCTGGAATTTCAGTAACCATGAAATTAACAAATCAACAAAACTCAGCATACCAAAAACATCAAGTCTTAATGATTCCGTTATTGGGCTTATTAGCAGGTGCGATAGAAATAGATAGAAATAGTGCCAAGCCGGAATCCTTATCATTATTAGAATGTCAGTGTGGACAGCTATTAAAATACTATCCTTCAATGTTTAGCTATGAGCGCCATTCAATTAGCAATGCCCAATATGGTGTAAGTTTCCGTGCTGTAGTGGTGAGTGCAGGAAAGCCTTGATTGACAAGCCCGTGGTTCGCACTCCACTAGAACACACTCACAAATGTTTGTAAAAGTATGGAAGACAAGGGTCTCATGAATTACAGACGACTTGGACATGTAAACCTAGTCAGTAGAGCCATTTCATGTCCAAGACAAGAGTACCAGTGGTACTCCCAGATGCTATCAAAAATAATTTAAAAAAGAGAAATACAAGGTATGTTAACATTTACAAAGACTGAAATGCACTCTTGTCAAAGGAAATTGCCTTCCTAGTTTCAAAGTTCTTTGTTGTAAAAGAAACAACGTGCAGAGAAGGCATGTTTTGGGAGCATAAACCATAATTATACTTGACTCAAATTGCTCTGTGGTATTTAAGCCCCTAGAAGGAAATACTACTACATTTCAAAGTCACGTGCATTCGGTTTGAAATACTACGATCCGTGACAATTTTTACCCAAATGTCATGTAATAGTCATTAGCCTTTAAAAATCTCAGATTTCGATTTCGTTTTATTTACAAAACATGAGATCGCAGGGTGGCGAATCAGATGCCGAGTTATTTTTGTGAGACGGATTTATTCCCTATCCTGTGTCATTTTCAACAACTCTACAAATTTACCTATGTAAGACTATATAATGTTATTTAAATATCAAAGAGACCACTGCTACAGGTTTGATGCATCTTCCTTATTTTAATTTTTGGTGGTCAGAGGTCCACTTAACTGGGATCCTCCATTTTGGACTTGATGTTGCCGGGGGTTTAAAAGCGATTACTTTGGAAAACTGACAGAACAACAACCCCGAGAGGCTGTAAGCATTGTTAATCCAGGGTAGATCTCTCGCTTGTATGCTTTCTCAATTAAAAATACCACTTTTTCCTATCCTAAGTGTTTAAGTTTTCACAGTCATGATTCTTTTTTTTTTCAACTAAATCAAGCTCAAATCAACAGGTTGGCTTGCGAATAAATCAGTATTCGATCCCATACCCTAATTCACAAACCCAGAAAGCACAAAGCATTGAACAACACTTTCAATTTCATTGGTGGCGTGACAATACCCTGGATAACGATTTATTAGGCGGTGAAGCGTCGACTCTTTATCTCAGTTCTCAGGTGTTCTGAGGTAACTTATTTGTTAACCTAATTGTCATCTTGATCCTCTGACGTTAAGCCTTCTCGGCTTGTTTGTTGATCCGAATGCCCTGTAGAGGGTATTTCGGTTCCCTGTATCGACGGGAAGGATCAGTGGTTTTCTTCTCCTGTTATGCAATAATAAGCTGAGCTTTAGGGGGTTCACTTTGGTTTAAAACCACCCAGTAGGGAGATTCAAACAGCCCGTCCTTTAGCAGTTGGTAAAACAATATAGCATGAGGCTTCGTGCACCAACAGGTCATCTTTCATTGTTCATTTGCCTGTCCAATTATATACTGTAAACTTTACGCATTACACTTTAAAGAATACAGCTTTTGGGAGACCACAAATGCGGGAGAATACATCTCACTGATCCATAGTTTGATCTTTTGCCTCCGCAACGCATTCTAAATATTTCCGTGCTAGCCATTTAGACTTGGTTGTACATGCCTATGTTTTAAAGGAAAGGTTACGATCTTGTGTCAATTATATACAAATGCAAACATAGAACTTTTAGTTCCAGCTCTATTTTACAACAAATTTGTAGCTCCTCTAACATTTGGCCTACAAATAAATTCCTGAGCAAGACGGGATATTCTATTGTTCCCTAATTAAATCATCAATTTTCTGTATTGAAAAATAAATGTATATTTTTATGAGGGTTTTTCATCCGAAAAAAACCTTGAGTTGCCAGTGTTTTATCATGCTTAACAGTGCTTACTTTTATAGGTTTTTCAGATATTTTTTACCCCAAGAGCCTAGCATGATATTCAATTGTTGCGGAACGTTAAGAAATTGATAGTAATTTCATGTTCTGCCCCGCCCCATCCTTAGAGTTCATTGCACCAAGTATACATAAGATGTCTTACTTTACGGCTTGCATGCTGCTGATGAATTTAAATTCTGATCCCATTTCTTTTATCTTTCAAGGCCAACAGACGTTAGGGTCCCTGACCAGTCAGGCTTTTTTCCATACTAGATTTCCCTCAGGATCAAAGATCCTCTAACATTTGGCCTACAAATAAATTCCTGAGCAGATTTAAGTGGACCTTTCGTCTGTGATGAGAATACTAAGCTAGGTTTATCTAGCGCAAACCAAAGAGGACATGGCCGCGGAATAGATCAATCTCTTATGCATTGAGATCTTTATACGAAAAGGAATCCATCATCATAGGAAGGCTTCCTTTGCGTAATTGTGAGTCAAACGATAACCGAAAATAAATGCTGTAAGATTTTATTTAAGATTTATCGTATTCACGAGAAGGGTCAGTTAATATTTAAATCTATTAATTTCGCAAAAAAATATGTTTTTCCAGTATAACAGAAAAACTCAATTCAATTGTAAATTTGGGAATCGGTTAGGAAAAGTTCAAGGCGCGCACTGCACATGCACGCACGTCATGCATGTCACTGTATGCTGTTCCCTGCAGCACAACGTGAGTACCCAGTAGTACCTACATGTAATCTAGTACCTGCAGTTGAGTCGTCAATATCTCTTGTAACAAGGAACTCAATAAATAGTTATGTGTAAAGAATTGTTTGTCTTATTAGTGAGGTTTCTGATTTTAAGGATTTGCGTTAGGAATACCTCCACCGCAGTGGAAACTTCTGTAATCAAAACGAAGTAATTTCTCCTTTAAAAAATTGATCACTGATTATGTAGGATAAAAATGGTCTACAATACATGAAGATTGACATGTATCACGCTTATAACTTTCAACACTAATTTCCCGTGCCGTTTTACTTCCATTTAAAAGTCTACAAGTTGGCAACCCTGTTTTGGTATGTTCTCCGGATGTTTTTGACAGGTACATTCAAGGCTAAAATTGTTAGAGTATTGACTTAGGTCAATAGCTGCCAAATTGTAATTACACTCCTCCCCGCTTATATCGATATCGCTTGTATCGATATCCCGCTTATATCGATATTTTTTTCCGCGCCAAATTTCTTCCATTGACCCCAATGTTAATTGTTCCGCT